>CAJNOL010001603.1:45515-59256 GCA_905250125.1 Rotaria sordida | reverse complement strand
AGTTTCCGATGGCTTTACTTTTATTGTAGACATAGAACAAAATCCCTTCTTAATTTTTCTTTCATTTGTTTTATTATTAATATCTAGTCAACGACTGGTACAAGTGATCCGAAAAAAAAACCAGATATATTCACGTGCATTACGTAATTATCATAAGAGTAAATTAAAAAGAAATGATGCTTTTGATTTATCGAATAATTAATGAAAAGAAAATAAGTTGTTAAATAATTAAATTGATATAATTAGTTGATTATTCGAAATAATAATCTTAATTAGGTTAAATAAACAACGTGAATCTTCATTAGACATCTTTATATAAAAAAAAACAACACAATGAAATCCAATCTAACCTTAAATCGGAATATTTCTCTGATTAATTTTTTATTAAAAAATAATTTTTAAATAGAGATTATCAATAATTAATCGATCTAAATCTGTTGCTTCAGTTAGTTAAACAATTTCGATAGATTAAAAACTGAATTAATGTGGGGATTTTTTTTCTGTTCAACTAGTTTTTCTTCTTAATAAATTTTGTAAATAGTTGTGAATTGTTCAATAAATTGTATTTAAATTCAAGAATCAATTTATGATTTTAAACCAATTTAAAAGAGAAAATAGACAAATCGAGTAAAATAAAAAATGCGAAGAATACAATGTTAAAATAAATAAAAAAGAAAATTTTTATCGAATCTTTCTAAAAAATAAAATAAAATAAAATGAATAGTCTTTTATCATAAACTTGGAAATAATACTGAGAATAGAATTTAAATCATATATTGATCAATATAACCAAATGATAAATGTTTGGAACATCGGGTATCGTAAAAAAAACTGAAAACAATGAAATATTGTTTCTATTAAAATGATTAATTAATATTTATTTGAAATTTCTTCTCAATTATCTTCAAGTTAAATAATGATCTGAGTATTAACATAAATAGTGACAAAAATGTTGATACCTATTGAAAATATTGAATCAGAAATATTATTGTTAAAAGTTCGATTTCAATAATCGAAAAATAAGATTTTCTATAGAAAACTAATGAAAATCGTTCTAATTTGGAAAAATCACCTTCTCACAACTTTTTGTCTTTCCACAATCATTTTTTATTTAAGAAAAAAATCAGTTTTTCTCAAATGATAATTACAGAATAGTTCAATGTATTATTAAAATACAAACAAAAAGCACACAAGTTAAATTGTAGATTTGAATATATTATGTCAAATTTGTGAAATATTTTCATAGTAAAAAAAATTCTAATCAGATCTACAATTTTTGTCCGCAGAATAAATTTTTTCTTTTTTTCTCTGGTTGAAAAAACCGTTAATAGTAATTTTGTTTCTTTAATAATGTCGATAAAAGAATTTAAGTTTTATTAAAAAAGAAAAGTTAATTGATTGTTGTATCGGTTGATGATAATAAAATATAGCTAAAGGGCATTTCATTAGGTTAATGGCTGATCGATAAAACTCGAGAGAAACCTTTTTATTTTTCTCTCACTCAGCATGAACAGCATCAATGAAAAAAAAAAAGAATCGCAGATGGTAATCACAACAGGAATCTCTTTTCTTTATGGTATATATATAATAATGATAAAAAAAAAGAATTCTTTTTATAAAAAGTATGTTTAGAGATAAAAGCAAATTGATTTGATATTGATTCGATGGGTTATGATCGTCAAAGATCTCCGTTTGGAACACGACTTGTATTAACATGTTATTGTTTATTTCTATTAGTAAATGTCTTACTTCATTCAAATCATTCATATAGAATAAAAAAAGATTTATTCAATTCAAAATATCAATTTGAAATAATATTATTAGCTTTTATAAGTTTAGTTATTTTTTCAATAAGTTTTTATGGATTATGGTTTGCAAAAATCTTTATTCTTTGTTTTGTTGCTCTTTTTTTTTTTATATTATTATTATCATCATTGATAACACTTATATTACTAATAATTAATATTGAAATAATTAATTCAAATAAATATTTATCATTAAAAACATCTTTTTATATTATTCATAATTATATATGGTTAACAAAATCATCAACACATTTATTATCTATAATTAATATAATAATAAGTTGTTTATTAAATATATTTGCATTATTCTTGATATGTCATTTATGTTCATCTATTGAATATCATCATCAATATTGGCCTTATAGAAAAACAACATCAACAACAACACAAACAATTATTTAACTAAATAATTAATTCAACATCGAGAATATTTCAATTGAATTTATCAATCAACAGTGTTCATTTTAAATTACAATTATATTTACTATTTATTGTTTTAAGAATTATATCATTCGTTGTTTTTTTCTTGTCAATTCTATAATTATATTAAAATAAATAAATCTTGATATTTATCATATTGTAATCGAAGGATCACTTTCATCTTTAATATAAGAAAAACATTGCTAAGATTTCAACTTTTTTATAATTAAAAGTTGATTTTATGCTTAAACTAATCAACGTATCTCAAAGCAACAATCAAAAATACAGAAAAAGGAGTATATTTCATCATAAAATATTTCCCACTAAAATCAAATACGTAGTTTCTCCTCACTTTTGTATTCTTAACGTTTGACTCGTTATTTGCTGACAGGTAAAAAAAAACACATCATCGAAAGTAGTTTATAATGAATGAGACTCTTTTATGTGTTTTTTCCCCCTTTCTAATCATGAATATAATGTTGATTTCTCATATATATCAATGCTTCTTTTTTTATTTTATATTGTCAAAAAGAGACACAAACCATAATAAAAGAAAAACTGACGAATGGAGAAAGTGCCTTCTTATCTCGATTATTGATTTTCGGCCCGCTATATGTGAATTCCTCATAAAACTTTTCATAAAAGTTGAATAAATAAAAGGAAATTTACGATATTATTTTTTTCCATAGACAAACTGCAATTGTTAAGAGTTTTCTAGAGATCAAGAGCCAATACGAAGCCTGCTGGACGCATATAAATATTTTTTGATTATACTCGAACATGAAATAGTCAGATATTGTTTTATTTAAATGAGAAATAGTTATTTATCACTTGAGATAAGAATAAGCCATTTTTTAATTGTACCTTTCTTTTATTTTGCATTTTATCTATTTATTATTTTACACCAATATGAAGTATGTTGTTATAATCAACCAATGGCTAACAATTAGGAAGAATACGGAAGAATATTCCAATCTTTCAACTACCTTGCAATATGTTATGCTGTCTAGCGGCAGATTTAATATCTGAATATCTTCCCTGTAGTTAATACTAACTGTCTCTCTGAATAGAAGGTCAGTCTGATGCATAGTTTTTCTGGTCAATAGCTGAAGCTGCTCATATGTACTAATTAAGGACAATAGTAGGTGTATGTCAAAAGGTAGTCAGCATGCTATCGGACGATCCATTCGAGATAAATAGCTGTTACTGACTTGTTCAGGATCATCTCATAGCTAATAGTACTCACCTTTGAACATAATATCTTGTTGATATGTGTGTAACAACACAGGCACTTGGCCATGGTAGCCCTAATAGTTAATAGCAAATGGCTTGACATAGTTGTTTTTATTCAGTTGTTATCAAAATTGGCTGAAGAATATAACCGTAGGGTAGTTGACAAGTTTCGATTATATTTCTTGAAAATCTTTCAAAATTAAAACATTTTTTTTAGTGAATATTTAACGAAGAAACCTTAGACGATATAGATCTATGAAAATCTCAAAAAAATGTTTTTTTTTCACGTGTAAACTTTTTGAAATAAGAAAGAAAGATTCGAAGATAATTTATCGGTTGATCTTAATAGAAAAGCTTTTTTTTCCATGTTTCAAAAAAATGAAACGAAGCAAATTTTAATTCACATAAAAACTATATTTACTAATACAAAATGATAATCTTTGTTCATTCATTATTCTCGTATGTCAAATAATGGAGAATCAGTTTTTTTTTGAAAGAATAATTAAAATATTCTTCATCAAATCAATCTTATCTTTCATTTTTAGAATATCAAAGAAAAAAAGCCATTTTTATTAAATAAACTTCTATATAGAGTATTGCACGGGCACCACTTTTCATACCCGTACCCAAATCTCTGCTACTTGTATCCGATAATTTCGTACTCATCAGCAAGTACGGGTACTGATAGCCAATCCGTGAATTGCATTACTCTAACACATACATTGGTGATAGTTTAACAAAACCACCAATAAACAATGTCATCGATTATGTCGCTATTAAAGACTACTATTAAAAAGACATATTTGGAAATTTTTATAAATTGTACTGTTAAAAATGAAGCTTATATCTCTATAATCAACCCTAGTGAAACATCTTGTAAGCAAGATGTTGATCAAGATATAAGGTACACAAATGTTAACAGATCTTGAAAAAATGGGTAGAAGATAATATGATTATCTTGTACCAAGATCTTGAATTAGATCTTTGGTACAGATTTGCAAGATCTTATTTTTTATGATCTTTTTCACTGATCTATTCCTGGATACTGATAATCAAGATTTTCAAGATTTTTAGCCAATGTCTTATTGTCTAGTATTTATTAATAAAAAAAAGTTGATCTGACATGAAATAAAAAATACATAATCCTCTGTTCTGTATTACAATAACAATTTCAGTTTGTCGTTCATTAAAATTCTTCACGAAAGAATAATCGATTTGGTGATATCCATTGTTTGCCTTGTATTTTATCATCAAATTCAATCATCCATTCATTTTTTAAACCAAATCTGATTAATCTTGCTGGATATAACTACAATACACAAAAGAAATAATAACAAATAAGTGATAAAGTTCAGTTACTAACTTCAGCATCATTGAATAATACCAATACTTTATCGCCAACACGAAATGCTTTTGGATTTTTTGCTGCCCAGGGCGAACAATCCGACAGTGGATCCCATCGGATCCTATCGAATCCTATCCAGATCCTATAGGATTTTATTGGATCCGGGTCATAATCCGACTAACGGATCCATAGTATTGGAATCCGATCGGAATCCGATAGGATACTATAGGAATCTCGTCGGAATCCGACTGCTGGAGTTCCTATCGAATCCGACTGTTGAATTTGATCGGATCTCTGTCGGATCCGATCGGATGTCTCTCGGATTCCAACACTAGGATTTGTTCGTCGGATCGTGACCCGGATTCCGATCGGATTTTGTAGGACTCGTTGGATCCTATAAGATACCATCGGATCCGTGTCGGATTGATTGACCTGGGTGGTGGACGGTTGTTTGAACTAAAATTAAATATGAGAATTTACAGAATATGAGGAAATCTATGTGCATTGATATTTTTGATTGGATACGGGACAGAATTCAGCACACATACCTATTGTTAATAATGGTGCACACTTGTGAAAAAACTGTTTGAAAAATCGAAAAACTGTCGGAATCAAGTTGATGCATGTGTTGTAATTCCACAAATTCATCTAATTTATAATCTTTAGTCGTACTATGACTTACAGCATATTGTTTGATTTCCGTATTTAAATGAAAATCATCATTTGCATCCTTCTTTTGTTGAAGGTATTTTAATAATTTTTCTTCACTAATTTTAAATTCCACCGATATATCATGAAGAATTTTGAACAAAAAAATATATTTATTCGATAATTCGATTATATCATTTTCATACACGATACTTAATATATTTTTTGGTAATGGACGTTTGTTTATTTCTTCATGTAATTTTTTGTGAGCCATGAGAAATAAATCACGAATAAGTATACGTTTTTCAACAATTTTTTCTTTTTCAACTCTTCTCTTTTCACTTATTTCTAATTGATTGAGTTTTGTTTTTAAATCATCAGTTTCATGCTTAATATCCTGTAAATTTTTCCTTAATTCTTCATTTTCTTTTTCAACATTGTTTGCCTTTTTCTAAATTAGATATAAAAAAATCTAGAATAATAAAGTAATTCAAAATTCAATAATTATTACCGAAACATGTTCGAAAATCGTGGACATAATACTAAAATTGGACTCGAGATAATCTACAAGTTCTCCAAATGCCTTTTCAAATTGTTGTATATCAATAACTAATTTCAACCATTTATTTTTCCAATTATTAAGATTGGTTTTTAATTGATTATATAAATCTTGTACTTGATGATCACGTTCATATTGTTCTGATGAACAAAAATCATTTTTTATTGCATCAATTAATTCGTTGAATAATTTTAATGTCATATCACGTTCATCTTGTTGTTGATCAGATCCTTTTATTCGATTTTCGTACAATTTACATAAAGCTTTTTTCACTGATATGCTAATAAAAGCTTCATTTTCAATGCGATCAATCATATGTCGAGTTTGTATTGATGTTAACATATTTATAATGAACCTGTAAATTATGATTACAAAATAAAAATAAAATATGTTTTTTCTATGCCAATCTTCGTCTCTTACGATGATGAAAAGTAAATAATAACAACCGATCAAAATCGAGCGCTCGAGTACACAACTCTACAAACATATTGCAAGCCAAATTGTACTATCAAACGTATTTCGAATACGATTTATTCACAGTTAACCATCATATTTTTCACATTAATCTCAATCAATCTTAATAAAAGAATTATTTCAGAAGAGGACACACATGTCCAACATTCACTTTTGATAGAGATAATATTACTCATTCATTCATGTCTCATCATATGCTGATTATTCCTCTTAACTTATTCTTTCATTTTTTTGAACCTGAAAAAACAAACAATCGGAATGCAATGGCTAGTACACTTCGTCTTTGGTTCGTACTTTTAACTCTTACCTTTTATCTATTTACAGGGTGGCCTAAAAGTCGGTTTACCGAAAAAAAATTGAATATTCCCATTACGACTCAGGCAAATGAGCTGATTTTTTTAATCAATGATAGAAGCATGTTCAAAGTTTATATCCATAAAGACATGCCCAGAGAAACTCTTTGTTAAGTATAACTATTGATCTTAACAAAAAAATTTTATTTTGTCACAGATAGAAAAAAAACGATAGGAAAACACAATATGCAAGACGGTGCAAAAGTCACTTTACGGGAAAAAATTGAATACCTCCGTTACAGCTCGAGCAAATGAGCTGATTTTTTTGTCAATCTTAGAGGCATATTTAAGCTTTATATCTATAAAGACATACCTAGAGAGACCCTTTGTTAAGTATATCTTTCTTTTTTCCTATCTGTGACAAAGTAAAATTTTTTATTAAGATCAATAGTTATACTTAACAAAGAGTTTCTCTGAGCATGTCTTTATGGATATAACCTTTGAACATGTTTCTATCATTGATAAAAAAATCAGCTCATTTGTCTGAGCCATAATGGAGGTATTCAATGTTTTTCCGGTAAACCGACTTTTGGACCAGCCCGTAGAATGTATCCTTAAAGCACCATTTCATTATGCTAAAACAGCTATTCTTTTTATTGAATTTTCTGAAAATTCAACTTATTTAGCAACAGCAGTAAGCATTAATTATTTTATACGATTATTTGTCAAATATAGACAAATGCTCAGTACAATAAACAATAGAAATTTCCTTTTTAAATATTCTCAGTTCGTTGAAAACTACTGGTTATACGTAGAAGATCACATTTTTCTACGAGGATATCATCAGAATTTCAATTAGAGTAAATTGTAGATTTTATATCAGATGAAATTTCATCGTAAAAATAGAATTTATCTATGTAAAATAATAAAGTTCTTTTGCTATTGAACTTTGAGAATTCTATCAATCGCACATATGGCAAAATATTCTCTCATAGGAAAGAGATGAAATTAGTTGCCATATAAAATTAATAATCACATTAAACTTATAAAATTCAACAAATTTCTAAACATCTTTATAGAATTTATTGATTTCTATAGGTAAACTCCGTTTTGACAGACTTTTATTAAATATAAAACTTATTGTTTACTCTATTTAAAATTACAGAAGTAGGCTCCTTAAAACATGATGATTTATTGCGATAGAGAGCTACTATAAAATCTATCGTTCGTTTTCGTTTTTTGAAATCAGTATTATGCTTGGTGTTAATAACGTCTTTCTATCATTGACCTATTAAAAAACTATGATAAATATAGTGAAATTTTTTGATAATGATTATCTAAATAGTATTTGAGTAAAGGAAGTGACTGTGCACACTCGAGTGTACATAGCCCCATGACTATGTGCACTCAGATAGGAACAATCAATTAATTGAGGGTAGTGTGGTGACGGGGTGTAGGCGAGTAGGATGTGGGTTAGAAGAGTGTTTGGGTGTGGACGTGGAGGGATGAGCAAGGCAACTGAGTTTGGAGAATAAGTATAGTTACGGCAGAGATTATGGATGTGAGTGAAGAGTTCATGTGAATATTTATATTTATATTTTTCATATATCTCAAGAATCACCGCGACACTGCCTCCTGCATCCATCCGTACACTTCCTCACTGGCACTCCACCCCTACACTCTCCTCACTCACATACCCTCATCCACACCCACACTCCTCTTACCCTCCTCATTCCAACCTACTCCTCATGTACCCTATCCATACTCTTCTCCCAGTTAATTAATTAGCCCTGCCTGAGAGCACACAGTCATGAGGCTATGTATACTCGAGTGTACATAGTAACCTCCACAAACTTAAAACGAGATTTTACTGATGACCCAAGCAAATCTCATTCGAGTGAACTCAAGTGGTAATCTTCAGCCATTTATCATAGTGACTGTTGCATGGCTCACCCTTCAGGAAAATAAAATTGCTTCTCCTTCTTTCTAGCTATTCAATGAAGCAAGAAGCTTATCGAGTATTTGATAAGGTATAAGCAACTCTTGTCTGGATTTAATTTTTGCAAAAATCGTGTTGTAGATGTTTTATATTGTGATATATTTTTACGAAGAGACCTTAGTGACATATGTCGAAATAGTAGTGTAAATAGGTGTGTTTTACATAGAGAAGAATGACAAGCTATAAATTATCCGAATGGTAATAGACATGAATATAAGTGGATGATTCTGTTCATAGAAAAAGATTCTTTTGTTATGTTTTAGTTTCGTTTAGGAATCTATTTAGCAATGTGGGAGACAATGTTACATGAGAAGTTTTTTAGCTTCCAGGAGTGAGCTAACCGAGGGTTATAGAGCCGACGCGTTATATGTTTTAGCTGAAAGAAATTTTTAGTTAAAGGAAATTTTTTAGCAATAAAAGTCACTTGTTTCCTAAAACAATTTGTTTTTTGCGAAAAACATTGCTTTTAAGTAAAACAATCAAAGTCCAAATTCTGAGAAACTGGTTGCAGGTTCGAATTCCTCGACTTCGAAAACCTTTGGTTAAATTAGTTACTTTTTACTATTAAAGTAAAAATAAAGCATCACCCCTATAATAAAATGTAAGATATCAAAAAAACAAACAAATATTTAATAAAATACATAATTTTATTTAATATCTAATAAATATTCAATATAAAATCGAAAATAATTGGACGAATATAAGTTAAAATCGTTATTTATTATTAGATTTCGAAGGTGAAGTAAGAAAATGATATAGCGCAAAAGCAATAATTAATATAATAATAATGAATAGAATAGCGATCTAAATTGGTATAAAAATAAAAATTTAATAATAGAACTGTTGAAGTTTAAATTTGTAAACAAACCTTTTCAAATAGAGTCCATTTATTTGATTTTTTCTTATTATTATAATAAGAATCTGATTTATTATATGAATCGTTAGTTAAATTTGTTTTTTTAATAAAATAACTGTCATTATAACGAATATTTGTTGGTTTATCATAGTCAATATTAGTTGTATAATTGGATGATGTTAATATATCTTTATCTGATAAAATTTTGATTTGTGTTGGACATGTTGATTGTTCTTGATATTTTAAATCTCGAACTAAAACTAATTGTGTTTTTGTTCTTATTATATTACATGGAAATAAAATAGTTATTCTTTGAAAAGGTTGTCTACCAATCATATCATTATCAATTAATTGAATAACAGATCGTATTGATCTATACCAATTTTTTATTTCCATTTTTAATAAATGAATTTTTTCTTCAATTCCACCTAATTTCTTAAGCATATCTTCACTAAGAAAATAATAACTATTAAATGGATATATATTATCTATTTCAAGCTAAATAAATAAATAAAATATTCTTAAAAGAACATCCATCAGGAGACTAACAAACCGAGAGGTACTCATCGAAATTTTTATTTCTCATTTTTGATATGCGTTCGAAAAGATATTATCTCAAAGCACCAAGCTCAAATTTAAAACCGATTTCGATTTCCTGTGGTAAAGCTAGACAATACCGACTTTTGGGCACGATCAACCTACTATAAATAAAGTAGTCAAAAATTCTCTCATAAATGTTTATTAGAATTATGCTTAAACACTTTATTTTAAAAAACCATAAAAAATCACTATCTAGGAGAAAAAAATATTAATCTCGTTCTATTCCGAATCTAAACTTTTGTTTTTCAATATTTTAAAACCATTTTGTAAAGAATGAAAAGTCATATAATATATAAAAAAGTCAGTTTTAGTGTCTTTTGATTTGAAAAAAATAGCAGGATATATACTGTCAAGCATCGATTATTATCAACTCGCAAATTATCATTTTTCTCACTTATGTTGGACTAGAAAAGTCCAGCAAATATATGATGTATAAGAATTGAAATAATTAATTTTTTTCATCTATTGATCTTTTATCTTTTATTAGTATATTTTATGAAAAATTCTTTGATTTGTTTGACCATAATTCTAATAAATATTTATCATATGATATTTGACTACTTTATTCATTATAGGTTGATAATATTGAAAAGTCAGCATTGTCTACCTTTACCATAGAACATCTGAATCAGTTTTAAATTTTAATTTGATACTTTTAGATGATATTCTTTCGAATGCACATTAAAAATGAAAGATAAAAATTTCGAGAAATGTCTCATATAGTGAGAGAATGATTAGTATTGTCATGAATGATCTCTTAAGAATAAAATATGTTCTAACTTCAATTAAACAAGGTTTTGAATCATGATCAACAAAAAAAGTTTCAAGTGCATTATTATTTGATGTTTGTAATTCAATAAAAACAAGTAATTGATCATAATTTGAAAAAGCTAATTTAAGATAATGTAAATAACATGGTTGATCATATAAATAAGTTTGAACAATTCTCCATGGATCTTTATAACGATAACATTCATGATTAAAACATGTTTCAAAACCATTATCTGTTTCGATTTTAACAAAACATTCTTTTTTTAGATCATTATCATTTTCCAATAATCCATTTGTTTTATTAATTAATAAATATATTAAATAAAATAAACTCGAATAGAATATCATCGTCAACAAAATTTTAACAAAAAAACAATAAGACTATTTTCGGAGACCTTTTAGTAAGGCGCTTATTTATGTTGTTAACAATTTTCATTTTTTTTTGTATGTTATATATATACATTGTTAAATGTTGGATTTAAGAGATGAACAACGTCAAATAAAGCAAAAAAAAGGAAAATCTCAGAAGATTTCGTAAGATCGTGCCAATTATTGATTATAAAAACAATGTCTGTTGAGCGAATATGATGATCAATGTAAATAATGATGAAGGATATGATAAATAAGTGAGAATGACGGGGTTTATAGTCATCTATATAATGATGATATAATAATAACCATTAAACTTTTTTTAAATTCGATTTATTAATATTCCATCGATATGAATCGATATTGAGATGAATCGAAATAAAACAAATAATGCTCTTTAATAATGTTCTATGGATTTAATTATTAGATTGTTCAATTAAAACAAATCTAAATAAAGAATAAATAGTTTCATTTTATTTTGATCAATCAGAGAGAACGTTTAAAGACGAAGTCATAGACATTGATTTGAATGATGTCCTTTTAAAATTAGCATAAACTTTTCTTAATGCTTTGAAATTAATTAATGTCAAGCTGTTAGAATTAAATAAAAATTTTTTTAAAATTCTAATGTATTGATTACTGATGACTACGTAGATATCAAACCCTCGAACCTCACGAGTTCTAAAGAAATGGAAGAATTTTGTTCGATTTTGGGAATTACACTTCTCGTTATGAAAAATGTTTATTTTTTTTATCTGAAAATTTCGAAGATGAACTCTGAGAGATATAGTTTCAGATAAAATATCTATTAGAATTAAAAATAATCATTATTTAATAGTAATAAATTGACATTAATTAATCCTAATGAAAATAATATTAAATTAATACAATTTATTTTAATATTAATACTAATCTGATCTATCTAATCGACTATTGTTCTACATGAAATAAAAATAATTATTCGAATTTCTCTTCTAGAGAAACAAACTGTGATATACATCTAGTCAATAATTAATAAATAATGCAAAAAATAAAAGAATTATTTCTGATTGTTTATCATATTTAGAATGTATTCGATGTAAATAATGCTATTTTGATTAATAATCTATTAAATTTTAATAAATAATAATTGATTATTTCGAATAATGTTTCAACCTTCAATAGTTTATTCTTTTTTGAGTAGAAGATAATTGATGAAGTGTACATTGATATATCTAACATAAAATGTGAAAAAGATTTTTGTTTATGAAATCCATTTCATGAATATTCTTCTTAATTAGGAAACCGATAAAAAGTGAAAATTTTCTTGTTACATTGATAATTAGAAGATGCATTTATTGATTAAATCACTTGCACAAATGAATAAACGATTAGTTCGTTCGTCAAATGATTCTGTTTGAATCTAAGAATAGAAATAGACATGACTAGTTGTGATACACTCGAATTGAGTCATATTCGATATAACATCAACTGTAAAAAATATGACAAATTCGAGCAGAACTTTCTTTCAAATAAACTTTTCAAGATAATTGATAGATTGTTACTAAGATTATTTCGAGCATAATCAGTTGTTGTGAAGCGTACTCGATCAATGCATAAAATCACATAATAAACTATATGATCAAGAAAGATTCAATTTGAAAAGCTTCTCTATAATTTCCATCGGATTTAAAGGATGAAAACAATTATTCGACAAAACTGGAGGAGAGCAACGTATATATAATCATGATGAAATTAACTAGTGTAAATCTAGACTTATATCATCATTGATTATTTAAAAATATGCATCATGAAGATATATTATAGATAATTGATAAATTCGATAAAATATCATCTTGTAGTTTTGCATAAATTCGATCTAATTAGTTTTTGAGTCAAAAGGCATCTAATTCGCAGTTGATCTGTGTTCAGGTGCAACCTAGATGAAACATATGTTGCATCTCGTCACGCTTTAAAAGTAAACCGCGTCTGGAGGTGTTCGAAATGATTTTGAAAAAATAAATCTCGATTCATTTTAGATTCGAAGTGAGCATCTGTCGACATCATATTACGATGGTCTTACCCCGGTATGATCATTAGATTGAATAATTAACTTAAGACGACGACGATAGGAAGACTCGAAAAAGTGAACCATTAATCATAAGTTGCCTATAACTAAGATTTTCATCATCGATAGCCATCTTGTAGAACTTCTCAATTGAGAGTATGTTCAATGGAATTTCTATGAATGAGATACATCGAATCGATTGGTTTTAACCACCCTAGATATGTTTCATGTTAAAAGTACATATCCATTCGTTTGATGAAAGAATTTTCAAACACTTGATTTTTTTTATTCTCTCTCAACTCTAATTCAAAAAATCAATAGA
>CAJNOL010001603.1:15721-45415 GCA_905250125.1 Rotaria sordida | reverse complement strand
CAATAGACAAACAAATTTCAAGAATTTGTGAAAAAATCTTACCTCGAATTCAACATCAAATAGAAAAACTTACTGTTGAACCACATTCAATAAAACCTATTCTTAGTTTCAATTATCCTCAACTTTATTCTTTATCACTTGTTAATTTTCCAGAAAAAATATTTCTTCAATATTTTACAGGTATATTATTTTATTTTGTTCGTTTTAATTAATAAAATAATGAATTTATTAGACATAAATTAATAATCATTCTTCGTTTCTTTTTTCAATTGAAGATGATTTATTTCGTCATGATCTTTTTGCTAAAAAAATCACACATCTTAATATTAATATTCTAAACAAGACACCAAAAGAGTACTGGGCAGTTCGAACATATTTTTTTACATCTATTTTATCTTTATGTAAACGATTGATCAATTTAAATTTTTGTTACTTTTCTGATCAAGATTTAACAGTTAGTATTTATAATCTACCACCACCAAGTTTCAAGTCTTCAACTTTAACTAATTTGAAAATTAATGTTGACATTATTGATGATTGTCTTGATCTTCTTGATGGACGTCTAAATTGTTTATCAACATTAATTATCAAGATAACTCAAATTTCCTCTACAATATCGAACACAGATAATATTGTAAGTACAGTGTTTTACAGAAAAATACAGATATTTGTAAAAGAGGCAATTACGCCAAATTGGGAACTTATACCATTAGTATATGAAACTTGGCAACCTATTTCTATGAACATTCACGATCACCCAAAATAGTTCAAACATAAAAAGTAATTTCCAATGCACACTGGTTTTTTTTTGAACCTACGATCTCTCATAGGTTTTAGCAGTAAGTAGGCCTACTCGAGTCACGTACATATCCAAAAGATTAGGCCTTTATCTTGTAATATAAGAAGAAAAGAAAGAACACATTTTATCGATTATTATGCCTATTAGTGAGAATTTGCATGTGGCTGAGAAATTGAAAAGTCTAATAATAGAATAAAAATGAAGAAAATGTGTCTTTACTATTTTTCTTATACTACAATATAAAAGCCTAATGTTTTTGGTATATACATAAATCGAGTAGATCGATTAATTACCAAAATCTATGACTGATCCTAGGTTGAAGAAAAGAGTATAAATTCGAAATTACTTTTAAATTTGAATTATTTTGGATGTTGATAAATGTTTGAAGAATTACTCGCAGAGTTCTATATACTAATGGTATCAGTTCCTAATTTGGAGATAATTATGGATGTCTTTTAAAAAATACCTGAAATAAAACACTACACTAACACAGATAGATAGATATTGTTAATATTATTTTTTTCGTTATAGACAAAACTTCCCAAATTGAAATATTTCTCATTAATTTCATATAATTATACATCTTATTATGATGATCTAGTTTGTCCGTTACTTCATCGAATGATAAATCTTGAAGAATTGAAATTATATTTATTCGTAAGAAGATTTGATTCGATTTATATTGATGGTATTCAATTATATGATCAAATTCTTATTTATATGCAAAGATTAAATAAATTTACATTCAGTATAAAGACATTTGTTGTTAATAAGAATATTAGAATTAATCTTTCATCAAATGAAAATATCCAATGTAGTTTTATTGGAAAAAAATATGGTCAAGTTGGTTCATATGTTCATACATGGTCAATGAAGACTAAAGGCGAATGTCATATCTATTCAATTCCATATGAATTTGAATATTTTCATGATCTCAGCATTTCTTTTTCAGGTGGCATGTTTCATAAAGTTCGAAACTTGATGATGGTAGATACGTATCCGTTTGAACATAAATTATTCAAAATTATTTCACAAGATTTTCCTTTTCTACAATATCTATATATATATAATGATGAATCAGAAAAATATAAGGAAGATTCGTTTCCATTGATAACTTTTCCAAATCTTACACTTCTGCATATACAGTTTGCACATGTAAATTATGTTGAACAATTTCTTTTGAAGAAATTTACTCATCTACCTAATTTGTTAAATCTCTATATTCGATACGAGTCACTCGAAAAAATAACAAATAATTTTACCAATGATGTAGTACATCTCAATTTCGACAAATTAAAAGATCTTCATATACTTGAATTATTTGTTGGTTCAGAAAGTTTTCATAAATATTTTGCTTTCTTGTAAATATTCATTTTGTGAAAAAACTTGTTTTTTTTTTTGACAAATGTTAATACTTTGAAAAAGTTAAATATATTTGAATCATGTTGATCAATTAAAATAAACTCATTATAAAAGCCAAATGTTAACTCGTTCTTTGCTTGAATGGCTCACTTTTCTCTATGAATCAACATGTGAAAAAAGTTCACGAGAGAAATAGAAAGATCACGTTAATCAACAATGCGAAAGGTATTGATTAAAATACAAACATTTCCTGTAGCGAGCATGGTTAACGACTAGAGATCTGCGGGACAAACTTTTTCGTGTCCCGAATCCAGTTTGTCTTGTTCCGAAAAGTCCCGTTTGTCCCGTTAGCTGAAAAGAATAATAAAGATATGGTTTTGTTAAAGAACGATACATCTTTTTTATACTATCGGTAGAAACAATTTATTCATATCCATAATTTTGAGATGAATTCGTTGTTTTCCGATAAGCGTTTCTGACTATGCTATACCAATCAAGAAAAAGGCTCAGATGCAGATCAAACTTAGTTTACTATTTATCAAACGAAATATTCGAAGTTCAAATGTTGAAGAAAATTTATCTGCTCGTAGCTGAAGTTTAGAAAAAAGAAAAAAGAGATTAAGTTGAAGTATAACTGCAGTTTGAGTACACTTTCGCTCTTGTTTATATATTGATTGGTGTGCACCGCACGTTAACTAAATGAGACGATATGTCCAAACTGCAATAGGAGTGAGATAACTGATGAAGAGATTGATAATAGACAGATTTTTAGGTATCTCGCAGTACGTTTTTCTATTATACTATTTATTTGAATATTTAAACGCTTACTGAAAATAGAAAATTTCGAGTCTACAACGGATTCCGATATACAAGTTCAAAAATGTCGGGACAACGTTTTTTTTTGAATTGTTCCGAATCCCGTTTGTCTCGTCCCGAAATTTTTACGGGACAATCCCGTTTGTCCTGCAGGATGGAATTTTTCGGAATTCGGTACTGTTCCGCAGGACTCTATTAACGACCCCTGAGGTGATATATGATTATGGGTGAATGTCCATCTGAAATTGTCTCATGTTCATTTCTTTTCAAGCATGATATTATTTACGGTTTAAATATTTACAATTTTGAGAGAATCAGTCACGAACAAGATATTTTTTAAATAATTGATAATCTAAAGAGAAGAAAACGTGTTTTATTAATACTTTCACTTTTTAATTTATTAAATGAAAAATTTGCATTGAAATCAACTAATAATAATGAGCATCATATAGACAAAACAAAATGTCTTTTTTGATTTCATATGTATGTGTGCTTTTAGGCGACACTAGATTCTCGTGAGATGAAGGCTTTGTGTGTTGACGTAATAATTATGTTGCATGTATTCTCCAGAATGAGAAATAGGAATTGTATGATTGAACACTAGACTGCTGAAAATGAAGAATTTTGGTTAAATGAGAACGATCGAGACGAAAGATGAATCCTTTCAAAGACATGAGTAATATAAATATCTTATTTTATAATCATTAACAATATTGAAGAAACAATGATAAGAAAGATTAAATATAAAATTATCAAGCAAATAATGTATATTCAAGTTTTATTATGTAAATCAACTAAATCTTATTAGAAAATTGTTTGTATTAAGAGAATATCCTAATGCTATAGAAATCTAATCTACTATTTAATAAATGAAATAGACTATGACTGTTTTCAATAAGTAAAAGAAACTTTTAATTAAGAGCCATTATAAAAGGCATTATAATATTGATTGGAAGAGTTAATTGTAAAGATATTTATGCAAATATTTTTAATTACCAACCATAACCATATTCACCATATGGATATCCATAGCCATGATTAAATATTCCTGCATAGTTCATGGCCATCTTGAAAGAGAAGACTGTTGCTCTGTGAAGATAGAATAAATCTTAAACTTTGAGAAGTGAATTAGAATCGCCAGCTGACGAGCTACAAAACTATATATAAGGCTATCATTCAAAGTTTTACTGGTTTGGACGTTCTAGGTATTATATTCGACAATTCTAGTCCACTTTGCCAGCAATTTCTGTAAAACGAACTCAGTTTTGGGGTTTTTTCGTTTTTTTCTGGGAAAATGATACCTGTTTTCAAGGCATTTCTTTATTCAACTATTGCACAAAGTTTCAAAAATCCAAGTTAAAAGTCATTGTCTTATATGGTTCGATGCGTTTTTATCTGCTCTTTCCAACGGTAAAAATCGCAGCTCTCTACCATTTTCCTATCAAACGTTATTCGAAAAATACCTACCCGCCTTTTTTTGGAATGGGCATTAGTAATTAAATGATAATATGTAGTTTACAGAATGTGCATATGACTGAACATTAGAATCATGCAAAAAAAAAACTTTCATGATTGAGAATTTGTTAGAGATATATGTGAAATAATGCTTGTTATTGTCCGACGCAAGAGAATAAACTAACTCATGCCATTGTACGATTAAAGAAGATAAATGAACTTTCTTCATTGCCTGACGAAAGAAAATAAAGAGGCATTGATCAATGTTTGACGAAAAAATATTGACTGACAGTCATTGTGTCTCTATCACATATTCAGAAGAAAGATTGATTTTCTTGTTCGATTGATACTTATTTATGACGTTTTTGACATGAAATATTCAAATATATGAAATCAAAGAATACATTTCTGAAATACTGTAAAGACAAAAAGCGAGTGAATTTAATTCGATTATTATCTATTTATTTTATTCGATAGTTACAAATTGAAATTGTCCTAATATATATTCACAAAGAAGACTTTCATCCAAAATTCATTACTTCGATTTTTCTATTAAAGTCAATGTCACATATTTAACTATAAAAAATTGTCGTTTATGTTTTTATTCGAAACTGAAGGCATTCTTAAAGAGACTATCGTTTAGTTTTCAATTTATGTAAATACTAAATAAATCAATTTGATGTGATAAACATTTTATCAATTAGCTATTTTCATATCTATATACACCTGTGGGCAAAAGTCTTTCTCCCCTTCTCTTTTTTTTCAAACTTTTAATATTTGCTTTCTTTTTATTATCGAACTAAAGTATAACAGAGATGTTGTATTTTAATATGATGTATAGTCACCATTTGCTTCAATTAAGCACTGTACTCGTCTGTCCATACTATCGACCAATTTGACATGGGCTATTTGTTAGCCCCCATATGTATAGAACGAAAGAGACAAGCAGTGTCACTGATATTACGTGACAGAACGATGAAAAAGATGACCTTCATGGGACTCGAATCCATACCTTCTGCTATCCAGGCAGATGTCCTAAGCCAATTAGACTAGAAGGCGCATCTTAATCATCGTTTAGCGTCCAAGTGATTCATCATGGACGCTAACACTATTAGCGATATAAGGATATCGCGCCGTAGGACTTCTATATACATAATGTCGAGTGTTTGTGTGTCTGTTACCGAGTGAAAGCTTAAAGTTTTGAGATAGTACGTTAAAGAAAAAAACGGTACCCTGCAGTATGCACCGGTTCTGACTAGTATGAAAACAATCTTTGATTGAACTAACTTCGATTTCTATGATTATATCATTTAATTAAATTATTTTTTTATTTTAATTTTTTTTTGATCGTCTGAATAATTAATAAATTAAATAAATAATAAAACTAAAAAAAATCTTATTTATATTGATGAGACAATCAAACTCTTATATTCGATAAAAAAATAAATAAGACAAATTGACTGTTTACCCATGATAAATATTGATTATATAAAATATTTAAATTATTTTTAATTTATTTTATATATTATTAATTGAAAACTTTTTAGATAGTCGATTGATAATTAAAGTAATTATCAATCAATTATCTTCGAATTCTCGAAATATTGTATAATAAATTTCGAAAATAATATTATCATTTATATCAATTTAATTATCCTTTTTGAGAAGTCAATTATTCAAATGAAGAATAACCATATATTATTAGTTATGTTTAACAAAATCTTCAATTTAAGATCGACATATCAATTTGAAATTTTATATGAAAATCTTTTTTTTCATCGTTTTTTTAATTAATCATGAATATTTTAATTTACCGATAAAATAGTGACACAATTATTATTCGGTTGGGAAAGGATTAATGATAGTAGAAATTTCCTTTTGTTAACATATATTGATAATTTAACAATAATCTCTAACAGTTAATATTACTTTGTCTTGAAAAATTTCATTATTTAATTATCTTTATAGAAATTGTTCAAGATAAATCTAACTTATATCTTAATTTGTTTCTGCTGAAATGAATTTTATATTTATAATAAATATAAAATGAAAATTATTTATTAGTAATTATTTGTTTAGAAATAGAAATTTTCTTCTTAAGTTGTTTTGAATATTTCGATAATGTTGAACAAGATCGATGTGTTTTTGGTATAATAGATGTTGATAAGTTGATTTGTGAATTATATTTTTTAAATAGGATAGCTGTATTTTGATAATTTTCAATTGCTGTTAATATAGATGGATGATTTTGTGGTAATGATAAACTCCGAATATAACAAGTTTTTTTATAATAAGATAATGCATTTAAATAATCATTTAAAAGATAATAAACTCTTCCAATATTTGAATATGTTGTAGCAAGATCAGGATGTGTTGGCGGAAGAAATTTTAAATCAATTTGAAGACTTTTTTGAAAAAATTGAAGAGCATCATTAAAATGTCCTTGTCTTTTAAGAACCATTCCAATATTATTATAAATAGATGCTAAAATTGTTTGATCATTTGAATCTGTATAAAGAGCTGATTGAAAATAAAATAAAGCATAATCAAGTTTATCTTGTGCATGATAAATCGAACCAATATTTAAATAAGTATCAGCTAATTGTGGATCATTATAATGTTCTGGTAAATAATTCGCTTTTATTTCAATTGATTTTTGAAAATATTCAAGTGCTTTATTAAGATTTCCTTTTTCATTATTAACATAACCAAGTTGATGATAAATAAAAGCTAATTGTAGAGAATCATTTGAAGAAGTTTTTTCTAAAATATTTTCATAAATTTGTTGTGCTTTATCAAATTGTCGAATAGTAAACATTAATTTAGCTAAACGTTCCCAAGGATTCGATAAAGATTGAACATCTTCACGTAAATATTTTGTTAATTGTTCAAGTTGTATATCATCTTGAATTGTTGTTAATTTTAAATCAATTTGCCAAATTTTATTTTCATCTTTTATTTGTTTAATATCAACAATACGAAAAATAGTATGTGTTGAAAAAAGTATTTCTTTTTCATTATTTTTATAATAACTTAAATTATTTAATGATGCATATGAATTTGATAAATTAACATTTTTTGGATCAATTTTCATACGAAATATAATACCACGAAGACCTGGCTTTTCAATAGCACGTCGAGCAAATTCAAGTGAAATTCGTTTATCAAGACTTGTTGAAAGAAAACTATGAAATGATATTAAACCACCTTTAAATTTACATAATTTTTCAAATTGATTATTTGTTAGACCTTGACCACGATAAACAATCATTGGACAATGTTCTTGTAAAGAATACAAATGTTCAATTTGCTGATGAAGATCTTTTATAAAAAATCCCATTTTAATCAAAATATCAATATTTTGAGTACGAAGAGCTTTATTAAGAATTTCATAGACAAAAGATTCTCGTGTATACCACCATATTGGTGAATGTTTTTCATAATTATTTTCAAATTGATGAATTATATTCATTTGATTTATATTTAAAATATTTGATTGAATAAAACAATATTGAATAAATTCTCTTCTTGCATTTTTATCATATTTTATATTAATTAAAGTTTCTTTTATTAATTGTGAATACATAAAATCTGGTTCAATTTGATTCAATTGATCATGAGTAAATGTATTATCTAACATATGTATTGGTATAAGATCATTTTGATAACGACGAATATCTTGTTTTACTTGATCACAAAGTTGAGAAATTTCCGTAAACAAATGTCCTTTTAATTTCGAATATTTATTTGACCATAAATCATATTGATTTTTATGTTGACAAAATACATAAATTGAATCAATATATATTAATTCATGAATACGAGGAACAATTTGTTGAATAAGTTTATCAGATAAAATAAAAAATATAATTTCATTATCGTTGAAATCATTTTTAAGAAATTTTTCACAAAGATTTGAATCATCAAATATTTGAACAGAATTGACTATTTGTTCAAGTTCATTTAAAAATTTAAGATTACTACTTGATTTATCATTACAATTAATATCCAGACAAATTATATTTATATCATCTAATTTAACTTTTTCATTAGATAATGATTTGCTTTTATTATGCTTTTTTGATGTCGACTTTTTATTACCCATTTTATCGATAATCTTATCCTATGATATTATTTTATATATATATATATATATATATAATTGTGTAAGTGAATAAATAAAATACTCATTCGCTATTACGTATGTTACATATGGTACAGGGTTTTCCAAAATTATAAAACGCCCGCATACATTCATAAATATTTCATTGTGAGAAGCCTACGTTATTACATTTTTGATTACTTGTTTACATGAGCATGATTGTCGATTAGCCTCTTGTTATTGTCAATTCTCTTTCTCTATTCGTCCATAGATAGTAACATGATAACAATGAAAAATATTTTTTCGTTTTTATCATATAACTATTTATGATAGAATAGAGAAAGAGAATCAACAGTAACAAGAAATAGTAGAGATCCATCTTCATCTAAATAGGTAATCAACAGTTCAATAACATAAGTTTCTCACAGTGGAATAAATTTTATTTTATGAATGTATGCGGGAGTCCTAGAATTTTCAGGTACTCAGGATATTTTACTGCGTAGATGGAAATAAATGAAGAAGTGACTGCCTTACTTTTTTTTTCCTTTTCTTTTCCTCCTTATATAAATGTTTGCATTTTCTTCTTCAATAAAACCTGTTGTTAACATTCGGAAAGTGAAAGACCTTCTTGACTGATCGATATATCATACTTCACTCCTTTTTTCGTCTTTTTTTATTATTCATACCAAATGAGTGAATCATGACTGTATCATATTCAACATTAACAAACACCTTATCAAACATGACGAAATTAGTCATTTAATAGAGAAATTTTTTCGTATGATCTAAAAGCAAGTAAACATATCTTGACGTCAGATGTATAGATTTATGACTAAAAAAGAAGATTTAGTGGCAAATAGTATCATATAATAATAAGTATAATGGTTATATTCAATCACATGGCAAACGATGTCCTTGATGCTCTTCTTTTTTTCGTGCAAATCTTTGTGGAATATTTACAATTCTAGATAAAATATAATCAATTGTGTTCAATAAGAACTTCACTTCTTTTTTTGGAGATATTTACTTTCTTTTTTCGATTTATTTTTTTACAATCATTTATAGGACATTAAATCAAAATAATTGATATGTATTGCTAATGTGATATGGCACATACCGTACATTATTTTCACTATTTTATTTTTAAAAAATCGAAATACTCATCAAAAGATAAATTATGACGTTAAAGCTATTTTTATGAGTAGATATATTGACTTTTACGAACTAGATTTTTCTCAATATTATCAAGGAAAATAATTAATTTCTAGAAATGAAATTGGGCCGATTCTAACTTTTCAAGAACAAGATCGATTCGATTTCAAGAAAAACATATTGAGTCGATCCCATCTTCCTTCATTTAATAATTCAATGATGATAATTTAGTTACAAATTTGCATAGCATCATATCATTTTCGATAAGATTATTAAGATTCGATGGGTTTGACTGTTATAGAAATAACGAATATAAGTTAAGTACCTTGAAAAATCGAGTACAAAAGGTAAAAAGTTCTTTCATTTTCCAAAAGTCTATTCAAATAAAATAAAGATTATTATAAATCAATGATAATTAATTATTTTGTGTAAATTATGTTTTCTTCTCTAGAAAATATTTTAATAATCGATAATTTAATTCTAATATAAAATAATATATTTCAATAGATCATATTTTCATATTTGATTATTGCAAAGGATAGAAAAAACATTTATCTATTTAACAAAAGAAAAAGTAAATAGATTTTAGTTGTCATCTAATAATAATATGAATGAAAAACAAAACATTGAAAGAACATTTTTCATAGAATTATTAAAAAAAACCAAAATGTAATTAGAAATAGAAAGAGAAAGTAAATTTCGACCAATAATTAATTCAAATCAAGTATATGTTATAAATATAATAGTTGAACATAAGTTACATATTGCAGAAAATTAAACGAGATTATTAGATTTGATACGGTATAAAGTACAAGATTTTTGTGATCGTTAGCGGATTATCTTTTTAGATTTGTTCCTTTCTTGACGTATGCATCGAGAGTTTGCGTTTTCTACCGTCATCATTTCGAGAATCGAAAATCAGAAAAGATTCGTTAATAGTGGAGATAAAAATATCGAGCTCGAATTTCTACCATTTATTTTTCGCTTTTCAATAAGAACTTCTATTTGATTACAAATAATCCGACAAAAATTAGCATTTTTATGGACTTTGTTTTTTTTTCTTCAATATTCGAGATAATTAAAATAAAAACAGAAGGAAAAGTTAATTGTATTTCTATTTAAACAAGTGTTATCTCAGCTAATTCCAGATAATCAATTATAGAGATAATTAAAATGACCAATTAATAGATAGTCTTCTTTAGAAATGAGTTAATATGCATTCATAGATTTATCCTAGTAATCAATATCTTAATGTCTACTTTTTCAACTTCAACTCTTCGATCGATATTTAACATTTCTTATTATACTAATTCGAAAAAGAATAATCAACATAAGAAATCCTTCACACCACATTTCGCAATCGAGTAAAACTTGAATGCAATCTAGTTACTCTCATATTCTTTGTTGCTCTATAGTACAAATTAACAAAATATTTTGTTTTATCCATATATTTTCTTTTATTGAAACAACTTATAACAAAGGAAATATTGATGAAAAATTTTCTGAACGAACAAATGATTGACATACATTAAGACATTTCAATTTACAAATATTAAAATCCGTTGCATCATTGGTAAGAAGATCACCAAGAATCAAATCATCTTTAACTTAAAACAAAAACAAAGATAATTATTTATTTTTATCTTACTAAATATTTATAATACTAATCAACAAAAATATTATACTTACAAAATATTGATAAAATACAGCCACCGACAATTGAATTTATACCCTTCGAATTTTTTGTTTTTTATTAGTATACGTTTTTTATCTATTAACTTACTGTATATAGGAAGAAAGCCCGAAATGAGCTGCATCTTTTTGTATATTTATATTGACCATCAAATCCAGTTTAAAGTATAAGAAGTGTATCAGAAAAAAAAGCGAGATTTTTTATTTTTCCAAATTTCACGTATCCGTACTGGTGTAATATTTTTTATTTTGCATATATCTCGGCTTAAGTAAATGATAAAACGTTGAATTTTCTTTGAAAAGATGCGCCGTGAAAAGCTCTAGAAAAGCTGCATGATTGAATTCTTTTTTATCTGCTCTATTGATTTTTCTGATACTCGCAATGAAACAATTTACATAATCGTATCACTTCCCATCATGTAGAAAACGTTTCGAGGACTTCTCTGATTCACTACAGGAATTCGTCTATACAAGTTTTCTAGAGCTTTCGACGGCACATCTTTTTGAAAAAAAATTCCATATTTCGTCATCTTCTCAAATCGAGATATATGCCGATCAAAAAAGTCTTCCAACAGTTCCAATATGATGATAAGTGACACTGGCATGGAATTTCTTCATTTTGAGTATCAGAAAAATCACTAAAACAGGTAAAAAACAATTCGATTATGCAGCTTTTGTAGACCTTTTCACGGTGCATCTTTTCGAAAAAATTTAACGTTTTATCATTTACTTAAGCCGAGATATATGCAAAATAAAAAATGTTACAGCATTATGAACACTGGGCAAAAAAGAAAAAGTGACTTTTTCTTCTAATACACTTTTTATACTTTAAACTGCATTTAATGGTCAATGTAAATATACCAAAAGATCCATCGCATTCCGGGCTTTCTTCCTATATACAGTAAGTTAATAGATAAAAAACGTATATTAATAAAAAACAAAAAATTCTAAGGGTATAAATTCAATTGTCGTAGATTGTAATTAATTTTGTATGTTAATAAGGTACGTATTATTTTTGAAAAATAAATAAATTATTTAAAAATTATTTAGAAAAATTAAAAATGACATTTTATTGATACTTTACACGATTATAATTCGAGTTAGACTACATTAAGTTCTATATTTGAAGAAAGAACTCTAAAGTAGTATGGCTCAGTTTAGATTCCAGTTGGACTTTAATCTATTAGAAAAATATGGTTCATCAAGAATAAATTAAACATCTTCAAGACCATGACTCATATCAAGTGAAACAAAGATTCCACACAATGAAGTTTTTTTGAGAGATTAAAGAAACTTTTTTTTTGAGATTTATTGAATTTATATTTCGTAGTATATTATATCTTTTAATTGTGTAAGGAAAAAGCCATAACAAAGAAGAGCCATCCCGCATCCTCATTTAGCTTTTTTTCCTTTGGTTTTGTCTTCACTCTTACCTTTTAACATGTACTGGCCTTATCTTCGTTCTCAATCTTAACATTTTACATTAAAATGAACACCAAGGTCTATAGTAATGTTTCAAAAGATTTCGAAAAATAACTTCTGTAAGTTGTTGTAATTACCTACATATATTTGCGGCAAATCTGAACCGTAGTACTTTAGAGATCTTTCTTCAAATACAGAACTTAATGTAGTCTAACGAGGAAACATTCCCAACTGATCCGCTTCGTTTGTTTCCATATTTTGTCAGTATATAGAAGATTACTAGATTAGCATAACCTCTAAAGGTTTTCTGTTCTTGCTTAGATTTGCCCGAAATAGTGACTTTTTAGTAGACGCATCTTGCAGAAGTCTAGTTTTCGGAATTTCGACCCAAAATTTTGCACCGGTGAACGTTTCGATTAGACTATCTCATATACAAAGTTTCATATCAAAAATCCGAAATATAATTTTTTTTCGACAATTGAACTCTTGTAGAACGAATCTTCTAAAAAGCCGTTAATCCGATCAAATCTAAGCAAGAGCAGAAAATCTTTGAAGGTTACACTACTCTAATGATCTCCTACATATTAGCAAAATATGGGAATAAACGAAGCAGATCCCTTGGAAATGTTCCCTCGTTAGGACTAAAAGTGAGTTCAAGTGTCTTATTGAAGGATATTCTTGAATAGATTTCATTTTATTTCTGTAGATCTTTTTTTATCTGATCAGATTTTCTATTTATAAAAAAATCGAAAACAATATTTCAAATACTAGCGTGAGCCCGTGCATACTACACGGCTGTTTTCTTCTTTAACGTATGACCTCAAAGCTTTAACCTTTCACGCAGTGAGACCCATATAGACACTCCATATTGTGTATATCGATAGCCTACAGCCTCATACTCTTATATCACACATATTTTTATACTTCATTAGCTTTCAGCCTCATAACCTTATATCCCCTTGTAGCTCTTGTAGCATTATCCCCTTATTGCCTTACTCCCTTCAGAGCCTACGGGTAT
Organism: Rotaria sordida; assembly: GCA_905250125.1. Taxonomy (NCBI): domain Eukaryota; kingdom Metazoa; phylum Rotifera; class Eurotatoria; order Philodinida; family Philodinidae; genus Rotaria; species Rotaria sordida. The sequence goes on along the minus strand of CAJNOL010001603.1, from coordinate 31,597 downwards.
TCCTATATAATAGCTTTTGAAAGACTATGGGATATCCCCATAGGACGGCCTTTGAGAACCTATAGGTTCTCCAATATAATGACTAGTGAGGACCTACGGGTATCCTCATAGGATAGCCTTTGAGGACCGATGGGTGCCCCTACATAATAGCCTTTGAGGACCTATTGGTACCCGCATAGGATAGTCCTTGAGGACCTATGAATATCTCCATATAATAGTGCTTTAGAAACTATGGGTACCTTCCATAGGATAGCCCTTGAAATTCAATGGGTGCCTCATACAATAGCCTTTGGGGGCCCATGGATACCCTCATATGGTAGACCTTGAAGACTCATGAGTACTCCCATATGGCAGCCCTTGATGGCCTAAGGATACCCCCATAAAATGCTCTTAGGATCCTCCTCCTTATAGTCTTATTTGACCATTAACCATTGACTCGGCACATACACACACAGACACTGAACATTATATGTATATATAGATAATGATCATTATCTTTGTTATGATACAATGAGATTTTTATAAAATTTTCGTGAAAATTCTTTAATACTCTTTCGCGTATTTCAATTTCAATTATAAATCGTGTTATTGTTATTGACGACTGAACCCGAGATAGTCTCTGATTTTTATCTTCATTATATTATTAAATATATTTGAGAAGATATGATAGACAAATTCTGATAATAATATTTGCTACATTTGTAGTAAAATGTGGAATAATAAAATAATATTGATGTCACTTTTTGTTAAGTTCATTTGATAAATGCAATAGTCATTTGATCTTTTGCTTTAAAAATCTTTTTTTGAATACTATTACTTATGATCTTCAGCAAAAATTCTTTTTTTATGAGATCTTATATGATTATTAGTATGTTTCTATTTCATATTTTTGGTGTTTTTTTCATATAATTTAGTAAAAATGTTGATTAATAAATGAATAAATATTCTTCTCAATAATTACAATCGATCGATACTCTCTTCATGGATATATTCAATTGATTTGACCGATATTACGATTTTATTTAATATTTAACTAAACAAATAGAACAAAAAAAAAACATAGAATGGTTCTTTTAATAATACGGTTAGTAATAAGAAGAATTTTGTAGAAAAATATGAATAAATTTGAAATAGAAAAACAAATAACTCAATGTTTAAATAACATAATGAACGATAAGACAATCAGAATTCGAAGCTTCTCGACATTCTAGTACGAGCTTTGGCACACGAATTCATCATTAAATGTAGAAACATTATCGTTATATGTTATTAATTACAATTGAGAAAAAAAAGTCCCTGGTCTATTTAGCCAGGGGAACTTTAACCTCAGCAACCTTCTTTTGAAACTGAATCGCCAGATGACTTTGTCACTGATATTGTTGTTAAATTCTAAAAAAAATTTGTTTATATAAAAATATTTGATTAAAAAAAAAATGAAATTCGAATATTACTTCTGAACATGTTGGATGAATTCCAACAGTCATATCAAAATCATGTTTTGTAGCTCCAAGTCTCATTGCAACAGTATAACCTTGAGTTATTTCACCAGCATTTGGAGATAAAACATGAAATCCAATTACACGATCCTTAATAAAAAGAAATTTATTTTAGAGTTTTTCTTTTTTTTTTTTGTGTAAGATATAAACTTACTGTTTTTTTGTCAACAATTAGTTTGCAATATGACATTGTTTTAACGTTTTCACGATGATGACATATTGACCATTCTAATGGAACAAATTCACTATGATATACCTAAATCATCGAATATAATATAGAATTGACAGATAAATATATATTGTTTTACTTCAATATTTTCTTGATCAAATTGTGTAATAGCATCTTCTTCACTATAACCAATAGCACCATATTCTATTGGAGTAAAAACTGTTGTTGGAACGTTATAATAATCCATCTAAATAAATGGATATATATTTAATTAAAATAAAAAATGAAATATTTGTTTAGTCTAACCATAATAGTACTATTTGAAAAAAGTCGTCGTGCTAATAATTGACCTGCTTGAATAGCAACTGGTGTTAATTCTAACATTTTTCCTGGTGGCATATTTTGTTCATCAACACAATCTCCAATAGCATATAACCATGGAACATCAATTGATTGTTCTTGTTTTGTTTTTATTTTAAAACTATTTGTTTTATTAATATGAATACCAATTTTATTCAAATTTAAATCATGAGTACAAGCTTCACGTCCAATAGCAAATAAAACAGTATTACAATCTTCATAAGATTCATAAATTTCACCTGATTCAAGTGTTTGTCGATAATGAAGACGTAATTTTCCTGGTTTTCCTTCTTCTAAACATTCTAAACGTATTGGAATTGTTTGTTGATGAAATTGAATTCCAATAGCTGACATATAATCTCCAATTCTTGTTGCCATTTGTTGATCAAAACCACGAAGAAGTATTGAACGAACAAATATATGAACTTGACGACCAATTCCATGTAAAAATCCTGCACATTCAAGTGCAACATATGATGCACCAACAACTATTGTTTTTCCCGGATCATATTCAAGAGAAAATAAATCATCACTAAAATAGTTTAATTAGAATTCGAAGAAAAAAAAAAATATTTTCTTTGTTATAAAATGTAATTAGACCTTGTAATTCCATATTTTTTATCACCTTCAATATCTGGATATTTAGGTCTTCCTCCAATAGCTACAACAATATTTTTTCCAGTTATTTCTTTAGTTTGACCTTTTTTGTCTGTTAACTAAAAAAATAAAAAAATATTTATATTATTATTAAAAGATAAAAATAAACTTTTAATCGATGTGGTGAAATAAATTGTCCATAAGAATTTTCATAAACAACACTTTTTGAACGAAGATCAGTTCGATATTTAAAATTAAGTGAACGAATATATGATTGAATTGATCCAATCATTTTTGACCAATCATGTTGACGAGCTTTTTTTTTCAAGAGAAAAACAAAAAACATTTTAAATTTCGTTTTGATTAAATAAAAAATGTTGAAACCTTGTTCAAGTTTTGACCAACCATAATCAATTGAATCATTAACATATTCACCAATTAATGATGCTTGATGCATTAATTTTTTTGGAATACACTATTTACAAATATTTATTTTTATTTTCAAATAAATAAAAAATAAAGAAACTTACACCAACATTGACACATGTTCCACCAAGTCCTTAAAATAATAAATTTTATTTCAATTTAAGTTTATCATAAATGTTTTTTTCTTTTCATAACAAACCCCAAGTTGTTCCAATTGGTGTTGGTTTAACAAAATCAAGTACACAAACTTTTTTACCAAGTGATTGAGCTTCCTAAAAAAAAGAAGGAATTTTTCTTGAAAAATTTTTGTTGTTTTTTTATTTTATTTCATAAAAATACTTTTGAACACGCAAGTCCACCAGAACCTCCTCCAATAACAATTAAATCATAATCATATGAATTTAAATGATCATTGTCTGTTTTTTGATGTTTCATTTTCGATTCAGTTGGATTAAGAAGAGCAGCAATTCGACCTGATTTCATTGCTTCAAGGGTCTTATCACAACCACCTATATTAAATAAAATATTTCTTTCCGTTTTTTTCAATAAAAATATTTATTTGAACAAACCTATATGTTCTTTTTTAATAAATATATTAGGAACAGTTTCCTGTTTTGTTTTATTAATTAATTCATTTAGAATTAGTTCACCATTATCTAAAAAAAACAATGAATTTCTATTAAATGAAAAAAATAAAAAAAACTAAAAAATCTCTACCCATTTGATCTAATTCAATTGAATAAAAATCAATATTAGCTGATGTTAATGCTTGTTTTATCTAAAAATAAATTAATAATAAATAAATAAATAATAAATAAAAAAAAAAACTAAACAAACCTTTTTACAAAATGGACACCAGGATTTAGAAAAAATCATAACATTATTATCATTGATATACTTATCAACAAGTTCAGCAATTGACTTTTTGTCTGCGTCTTTTGTAGGTGGCATTACTTTTTCTTCTAAATTAATTTTATTTTTTAATTTAATAATTAAAAAAACTGACATATGAAAAAAAAATGATTGTTTCAAGAAAAACAATATTCAAGATAATATATTCTATCTTGATTACCTAATTGTGAAACAACCTGGTTTATTTATTATCCCGTTTAAATGTTATATAGGAAGAAAAAGAATAAATGACGTTTTACTTTTTCTGCATCGTCATTCATTCGTATGTAAAAAGAATGAACAATAATGTCCTTACCTCACCAATATATTTTGAGGTAGAAGTAAAAAAGATAAATTATACTTTAAAAAAGTGCCCTCTATAACAAAAAAAATAAAAATAAAACAAATCATCAAAGAGGTTATTACTTAACCAATTAAATCATTTTAAATAAAAAGATTTTTTTTTTAAATTCTCTAAACGATTCTATAGAGTGAAAGTAGAATTAGTTGGCTTTTTTCCAATCGAAATCAATGTCAGTTCGAGTTAAAAGAGGTTTCTTATGAAAATTTAATAACTAATGTCGATATGATGAATGATACTTTTTTCACGTCAATTAAATATAGAATTTTTTTAGTTATTATTTTTCAATAATTAATGATTGACTAAGTTTGACAGGTACTCATTACATAATTGTTTATAAACAGTCGATTTAATTCTCGATGATCTAACAAAAGATAAAAATACTTTAATTATATTTCATTGATTTAATCAATTTCAATTTAAAAACAAATCTCTCATCATCTATTGATGCTTTACAGATTTTTTTTCTTCTATTTTTCATGTTCATAGAACAATATATTGTTAGCTGATTATATTTGATTTATTTAAAATCTCTTAATACTTGAAACGATATAAATTGTAACGGAATCCAATTCTAAAATAGTTTTTATTTATTTTTGTCTTTTTTTTTTTGTTCATATATTCAATATTTAATTAGTGATTAGTTCGATTTTATGATTTATTTATTTTTTTATTCTATATATTAAATTAAGGATAGAAGAAGTTTCTCTCTTATGAATTATTTAAATCTGAACAAGTTCAATTATATTTATAATCAATCAATCAATAATAATATTCTTCAAGTCGGATATAGTTTGTATTTGACCAATTTTTTTCGTGTTATTTTTGTTTAACTATGTTATATGTGCGCATGGTATTAGTGATGTCCATCTGACAATTTGATTGAATAAGGAAAGACGCTTTATCAAAATGTTATCAGTCTGTTTTGATGATATCTATAAAGAAAAGAATATATTTCGACTATAATAAACGAACGAGAAAAAAAAAATCTCTAAATAGTTGATATTGCAGAGTGTTGACATTCCATGATAATGTATAATTGATTGATTCGATCAACATCCATAATTATCTTAGAGACACTTACAAACTTTTTGTCTAAAGTAACATTAACCTGATTCGAACTCTTCGTACGATAGAACTAATTGGATATGGGTCATAGGACAAAAAAACGAGAAAGACACTTCATCACTGAGAATTTCTTGAGATAAATTTATCTGATATTAATTTCATTTTTGTTTCCTCAATAAATCATTTAAATTGAGTTACAATTTTTAAATAAATATAAACTTCAGAGTTCTATAAATGAGTAAAATAATTATTTTTAATCCGACTAATTGTTCGATTTGTTATAGTAAATAAAATGACTTAGGGATTTTCAATGAATCATGCAAATTTTATACATTAAATGTAAACAAAATTAAATCAGGAATGAAAACAAATAAGTAAGTTTTCATTTAAATTTGATTTGAATAATAGTCTTACAGAAAAAAGCTCTTCCACATATTCTTTCCTAGTTGCTCGTTTATGTTATTGTTCTCAGCAAGTTACTTATTATTCTATTTCTCCTTTTTGATCACCTTTTCATTGTTTGATCTATTCATAATTACCTATTTATAGATTATTTATTTATGTAAAACAAAAAAGTACAATAGAAAGTAGATTTTATATAATAGAAATGACTAATAAAATTTCGATATTGATGAAGACGAGAAAAATGAGATAATTGACGCTTCAAAGATCGAAACATGATATACTAAGGAAGTCTATCAATATTGGACCAGTGAAAACTGATCGCTATGAAAATTAATCGAAAAAGTTTATAATAAAAATGTAACAGTTATTTAATAAGAGATAAGCAACAAACACTTCTGTGTCTAATAAATAGATGAACTTGAGATTATAACTTCTAAACTATCTTTCTTTACTTTAGTATGTTTGTAACTTATTTCAATCAATTGTTAATTTCGATATTGTTCTTTGTTTTATCGTGCTTAACTATTACTCGATGATAAGAATAATTATTCAATAAAAGATTTTATATTTAGCGTCTTTTAATAAAATAAGATATGATCTAGATTTTGTTCGTACTTATCAAATAGTGATTGAATATATTTCAATTTCTTCTATTTTTTATCATTTCTTTTTTGCCTTTTTTCTTCTCGATAGGTTTGTAATCGAAAGTAAAAAGAAATCGAATAAACCGATCTCAAATCGACTGAAACTACTTTTCAAAAATTCAATTGATTATCGATTCAGTTTCGATCTCTGAACTGAATTAAACAATTTATACCTCGTTTAATATCTGATAAAATCTTAGTGAATTTTCTCTACATAATATAGATATAGACAAAGATAATTATAATATCATATACCGATCCGAAACAATTCAAGCGTATTTTCATTTTTTTTTCATAGAAAAAATGAGTGACCTACTAAATTCTTAAAGAACATGATGTAAATAATCGTCAATACCTAAAAGTTGTGCGCAAATGTAAAAAACAATGCTGACATCACCTATAGTTAGGACGATGACGCATCAGTGAGTGATTAGCTGCGTTGGCATTAAAAGTAAGAATACACAAATACGTGTTTTTTTTCTTGTTCTCCTATATTCATCTTGTGTTCTTTACGTCAAAATAAAGAACTACGTCATTTGTTTTTTTTTCTTCGTTTTTGATTGAAATAGTCACTGTCGTCATTTATTTCTCGTGTTATTATCTAATCATTTATAAAAAAAAAATCGTGAAGTAACGCGATAGAAAATAGTATGGCGGCTAATGAAACTAAAATGATAATAATTACATCGAATGAAGATGTAATTCGTCAATTTTCTTTGAACAAAACACATAATAATACACTTATTATTGATTTGGATAATGAAAAACAAATAAGTTCAATAAGCAAGAATAATAGTATTAATTTATCTGTACTTGCTCAATTATCTGAATTAGTTTGTATTTCTTATTTTAATAAAATTTTTATAAAAAAAAAAATCAATTAATTTTTATATTTAGAATTCAAGTAGTGATCACGTATATAAACGAGTACTTAATTCATCTGATAATAATCGATCAAAACCAGTTAAAATACCGCGAAGATCAACGGATTTAATTTGTACAATTTGTGGTGATCGTGCTGTTGGATTTAATTATGATGCTCTTTCCTGTGCTTCATGTAAAGCTTTTTTTCGTCGAAATGCTCATCAACCTCTGGTTAGATTTATTTTTATATATAATTCACCACTGACCATCATAGAGAGATGTTCATTTAATATTTATAGATATCTACAGAATCTATTCTTTCATTAATAACATCTTATTTTATATATTGAATTAAACTTTTAAGGCTAATTAAACATTTTATGACTGTATGCTTATAGAGAATACCCACACTCGAGCTTTTTTTCCACATAATAAATCTTCTCTTGATTCTAAAATGCGAATATGTTCCTATTTGCAGCCATTATTGTCTCTGCTCTCCTACTGTAGATTCTTCTTTGCGGATATTTTTCCTTAATTTATCCAAAAAAGTATAAGCAATTACGATATAGCCACTAGTATACGGCTATTCTTTATGCATTTTTCTAGTCATTAAGTCTATTGAAAATATTGTCTCATTCATAAAACATTTAATACTTTATCAATTGTTTTCGTTTTTTCAATTTTTAAGATAAAAAAAATGATTTTTTTTACATGTTCAACTCGGAGAAGAATAAGGTGGACGTATTTCTATCATCGAATGATAAATAAAATAATTCTAACAAAATGATTGAATATAAGTAAAAATATATATTGTAAATAGAAGTTTGAAGAACTATAATGTTAACAAAATTCGATCGAAGATTCGAAAATGTTTACTTTGATAGTATTAACTTGTATTGAAGTAGTCGAGAGTATTCTTTCAATATATTTCATTTTGTAGAGTGAATGATACTTCGATAGATTTTTTCTTTTTAAGTATTCGAAAGTTCGATGACGAGCTCCGAATGGCATAATTGATAGTTAGGATTTTTTGTTTTGTTTTAGGAAAAATTATCATGTTTAACAGGTAAAGGTCAATGTACAATAACATATACAATGCGTCGTAAATGTCCACGATGTCGATTAAATCGATGTTTTACTATGGGAATGAGAAAAGATTTTATTCTTAGTGAAGAAGAAAAAGAACGAAGAAAAAAACGTCTTGAAGAAAATCGAAAAATCTCATCAAATCATTTATCAATATCAGAATCGGAAAATTTCTTATCTTCAATAAATAGTTTATCGAATTCCGAATATTCTTCACAAACATTTGATGAACTTGATTATGTGAGTTTTTTTATTATAAATATTTATTGAAATTAAAAATGAAACGAAAGATCTTTTTGTTTTTAATTAAAATAAATAAATTGAATTGATATAATATAATATATTATATTTATAGTTATTAATGGATACGGATAAATTTGATGATAATATTCTTATTAATGAAAATATTGATTTAAATCAAATGAAAGAATTCTCATTGGAAATGTTAACTCTTCAAGATCAATTAACAATTGAACATGTTCAAAAATCATTTATATCATATTTTCAAAATGAAAATTTGTTATGTTTTCCAATAGATGTAAAAGATCATGGAGATGCAATTATATCTTGGTCTCAATCAGCTAATCAAATAGCTTTACGTTTTATTAGTTTTTTTCGTCAAATAGATGAATTTGAAAGTTTAAATGATGATGATCGTTTTATTCTTATTAAATATAATCTTCTTCCACTTTTTCCAATATTTAAATGTTTTATATATAAACCAATGAATTATATTTGTTCAAAAGAAGATAATGATAAATATCAACAATGGTTAATTTCATCTAATCAATCAAATGATATTCGTCATTCATTTACTAAATTAATACTTTCACTTGTTGAAACAACTGAACAAGATCCTGTTTTATTATCACTTTTATTGCCAATATTGATTTTTTCTCATGGTTTATCAATGAATGAAAATGAACCACCATTAAAAGATTCCTTAGCTGTTAATAGAGCTCAAAATTATTATATTCAATTACTTTGGAAATATTGGATTGATAGATGTGGTGAAATCAAAGCTTGGAAACATTTTTCTCAATTACTTACAATTATTTTTCAAATTCAATCAGCAACAAAACAATTTCGAGATTTTCTTCATTATCAATATATGACATCAAATACAATCGAAAAACTTGCACCACTTATGCAAACTGTTCTGCATGTATCTTAGTTTTTAGTTTTAGATTTATTCATTTAATTAACATATTTATTATAAATTAAACTAATTTTATTATTTATCTATTTAAATAAAATAAGAATTTATTTTTAGATTTTAAAATATTTTCTTCTATTTTTTTTAAATTTAACCCTTTCCAGCCTATAGCTAAACCAATCGATGAAATTTCTTTGAGACTTTATATTTTATATGAGCATTAAGCATTGTTGATATTTTCATCAAAACTTTTTAAAAAATCTTTAAACCCATTTTCGATCCATACCCGTACTCCCCTACAGAGATGACGAAGAAGTATATTGGGCGCCTCTGTGGGGAAGTACGGGTATGGCTCAAAATTCGATTGAGAGCTGTCGCCAAATCAACCTTTGGAATATGACTAGGAGCCACTCCTAACTCGCGGACCGTAGAAGGACATTATCCACCCTCCTTCTTTTTATAATAGAAGTGATGTTTCAAAGATCCATCAGGCGTACTACCAGAGTGACTTTATTATAGGGCAATAATCCTTGTATAGATGTATGCATCCAAGTCTCATTTATGTCACAGAAAACCGCACTTCGATATCATCTCGCGTTCACGAGTTAGTCAAAAATTAAGTAATTTGAAAAACCTGTACTATATTCAGTATGGTGGACCTGAAAGGGTTAAGTCATAGTGCAGCAATCAAATAACTTAATTCAACTTTAACTTAATTCGCTTTTTTCAATGTGTTTAACCCCATATGCTAGACGCATAATTCAATCATTCAAAATTATATTTAGCATTTTATAGAAAAAACTAAAAAATAGTCTAAAATAAATAATGGTGATCTTTCAAATATGACTCATAATTATCACATCAATGAGTTTATTATAGCTATTGTTTTAATATAGGTCAGTGCACCAAAGTCTTCTCTTTGTACTAAAGAAAACAGATTTTCGATATCTTTCTACATTTGTGAGTTATTCAGAGATTGTGAAACTTGAAAAAAGTATACTATATTTAGTAGGCTAAGCCTAAAAGAGTTAATGTATAAAAACTCAGATGAAGATCATGTTGGTTTTTCTCAACCAATAAATCGTCTAGGTTTTAAACATTTATCAATTATTTACGTTTTTTTATTCAGATCAGCTTTCGATCAAATTGATTGTGATATGTAATTGATTATTTTAATAGATTTTAACAATTAAATTTAAGAAAAAAAAAGAATTTCTCACACAAATGCTAATCCAATGATTTAAATTCATATTCGAGACTGAGTGCGCCATAAATAATAGTATCATCTATATTTTCTATTTATTTTGGTCAGATTTCTAGATCGAAAACTGCGCTGAGCCTTATCAAAATATTCGTTATTTTATTCTCTAGAAAATCGTACGATAGCTACAGAACTAACCATAAAAATGGCTGGGAGAATTGGACAATACTCAAGCTTCGAAGTTTTGCTCCCTATAGCTCAAATTTTTCAAGAGATATTTATTTGTCGTCTGGAAGTCTTTAAGCATCAATTATTTTATCATATATCGATATTTAGAATGGTCGGACGTTCTTATGAAAGTTTGCAATAACCATTATTTTGGTTAAATATTCTTCAAAATTGGAGAAATTTGATTAAAATTCAATTTTGTATTCAGTGAAAATGAATATTTTCAGTAAATATAAGATTTTTCACTCAATGTAAATAAGCTTGTTACTGTACCATAATATTCTTTGAAAACTTCCGCCCTTGCACATAACAACAAAGAACTGTATCTATTGCTACAATGAGCTTTTTCAACCATGCCTCATCCATCCAAAACAAAATAGGAAAATATTGAAAATTGTTTGGGAAATATCCTCTAGAGAAATTGGTGCATATCAGACAAGTTCAATGTTCTTCGATTCTCTCGGTAAATGTGAAGATTAGATCTAATGTTTTTATTTAATTTTATAGAGAATTGAAGAGTGGATTGTTTGAAATCAACTATTGTTTACTATCTTCAAACGTGAATAAGCTAATAAGAAAATATGAATAGTGACATTGTTTATGATGCATCACTTATGTAAATACAAATTCTCGAAGAGAGACTTTTTTATCCGATATCCATTGTTTCACAACAAATATTTTGTACTAACGGGTGGCACAAAATAAAATGGCCACTTTTGTCGTGTGTTTTTGAGGCACTTTTCAGTGATCTGAGGCTTATTCGATAGAAAATTTTCGGCTCTAGAAAACTCATAATTTTCTTTTTCATTAGAATTATTTCATTGTTTTAAAAAACGATGCAGAATAAGAACAGGTAAAAAGTGAAACTGTGACGGGAGGAACAGGTTATAATTTCTTTTTTTACTGAACCATAATTGATCGTTTAATAACACTTCTGTCACCTATTCATCACAGATATATTGCGTAAAGAATTCGTCTTGATTTGATAAGTCCGTATTGAGAAATAAAATATATCCGAACATTTTGCCACTAACAGTAGATGATCCTAAAATTATGTATTTATTCCTATACCTATTTTTGTCTATATCCAGTATGGTTCGAAGATTTTGTTCTGATTGCAGAAGATAGAAAATTTTCTGCTCTACAAAATTTTCTATATCGCACACTTACGCTGCACCGTTTGGATAGTACTTTCGCTGGTTTTTTTTTGAAAATCTCATGTTGGCCGAAAGCGTCAATTAACTTGTACACCGAAATTTTCACAATTCGGATGAGGTAACACAGATGCAGTGTAATCTGGATGATAGCATTGCTTCTCTCAGTTACAAGATTATTTCTCGAAAAACAATACAAAAGTCGAAAAGTCATCGAAATTTTGATACGAAATCCCAGTTTTACTTTTTACCTGTCCTTATTTTAAACCATTTTTTAAAATAATAAAATAAAATCTCAGGAAAGAAAATAATCAGTTTTCTAGAGCAAAGTAATAGTATAGACAAATTTTTGAATGCTTTTCAAGCAACAAAAAAAAAACTACACGAAATGATAATGAAATTACTCGAACTTATGCTTCTAATATCAAAGTTGATTTTCATAGATTTTATACATACTTAGGTCTGACCAAAAGTTCTGAGAACATTAAATAAAAATCTAAAGATGCAAAGATATTTTTAATTTTATTTTATCAAATGTTTAGGATAGTTACCATTATTATTTATATCAAATTCAATCCTTTCGACACAGTTTGTTAAAAGTTTTTTCTTGAGTCTTTTTCGAAAAAAGTTTTAGGTACCTTGAGTACAGCATGAGCTAATCATATTTCATTTATTTAATCAGTTAAACTACGTTAGATAGAATTAGTTAGCCAAAAATTACATTCTATTAGTCTTGGCGAATATGGTGAATATGACATTATATTGATGCCTTCTTCTCTCATATAATTAATAATATTGGATGAGTATGAAGTCATCGATGATCATCAAGCAATTTTATACATTTTCAACCTGACGTCTCTGATTGTTTTCATATTTCATTAACAAAAGGTTTTGGACAATTTTCAATATAATATTTATGAGCTACAGTCATGCCTTTACCTACACTCAGGATTATTTGATTTAAAGAATATACCAAACAAAGTTTTGATTAAAATCTATCTCCATGAACAACAGTGTTCAACGATTCATCTTCAATAAGTCAGCCTAGCATCAAATGACTTATGACTGATCTATCTAAAATAAATCCATATCCCATCACTAGTAGTGATAGAACACAACTGACATGATCGAACACAATTTTGCCGAATTTTTAAACCAAATGCTCATGCGATATCCAAAGTATCTAAAATTTTTTCGAAAAAGCTGAAGAAAAAACTTTTAACAAATTGTGTCGAAAGGATTGAATTTGATATAAATAATAATGGTAACTATCCTAAACATTTGATAAAATTAAATTAAAAATATCTTTGCATCTTTAGATTTTTATTTAATGTTCTTAGAACTTTTTGGTCAAACCTAAGTATATTAATCGACAATTATGATAAGACATTATGAAAACTTCTGCCACTGATTTGTTGTGCTAACAGACGAATAAATTATATTGTTACAAGTGAGATTTGTATTGTTTATTGTGAAAAAGAACTTTGTGTAAAACAATGTGATTAATTTGAAATTGATAGCATAGGTAAACAAAATATACCTAATATATAACATTATTCCAGTGAAAATGAACTTCTCTTTTCTTCTTATTGTATTTTTAAAGTCATGATTATAAATGAAAAACTAATCACATATGAAAAATCTCCATTATTTGCTCAATTTTATTTGTTAATAAACAAAGTATGCAAACAATAGATCTCAAGTCGGACCATTTTTTCATAGTCCAACCAAGATTTTAGTGAGGAAAGGATCTTTCATGCCCACCGCTTGAACTGGGTGTAGATGTAGGAAGACGAAAGAAAGATCCACACACTCAGAATTTCATGTTGATATAGGAATGGTACAGTTGATAAATTGAAGACACGATAATACAGTAACGTGTCATGAGACATGTTCAATTGAATCAAATTAGATTTGAAGTGAATAGGAAATGCACATTTCGCACATACGAGCATAATCTATATACAAAGAGTAGAAGAGAGACAATACTTAACAGATGATTGATCATTCAGATTTTGAAAAACCGACTAATCAATTCAGTGAAAAAAGCAAATGCATAAAAGTTGTTTTCATGATCTGTGAAATATCTCGAATAAACACGAAATGATATTTATTTATCGACATGAAATTATTTTCGAGTTGTTGAACAAAACAATAAAGATATCATAGTGGACCACATTCTTCTAATTCAATTTCTTTGATATTATAGATTTGACGATCCTTCTTCAGTTCTACATAACGTTGTTGTTTAACTTGAAAGACAGTGAACGGTAGAATAAGTACTTCTTTTTCATCTTCGATGCGACTAATTTTTTCAATGGATAGACTTGATTTTGGATTAATCACTTTATATTTACAGATAACTGGCGGATGAATTTTATGATCAGTACAATCAACAAATAGTTCAGCAATAGATCGATCTTTCGATGTTGAAAGAAATGAACGTGTTAAAACAATATTTCCTGTATTGTATTCTTCAAGATCTTTCTGTGTAATCTTCATTCCACGAAAGGTAATACCGGCATAGTGATATGGACGAAAACGAGAATGATTGAAGCAAATATGTATTGACCAAGACCTTGTGGTGGTTCATTGTCAACATAACCTGAATTGATTAAAGCTTGAGTGCTGACAAAACGAAAATCGGAACCTAATTCGGCTAAATCATGATTTAAAAAATCATGGAATTTAACACTAGGACTCGTATATGTCCATATTAAGCCAAGAGGATCCTCTTCGTCTATCACATATAATAATTCTTCTTTGATCGTTTTTCGATCATTTTCGTTTTTAAACTTAATTCTTTCAATATAGTCATCAACAATTGCCTTGAGAAGTTTATGCAATGCAACTTTTGTCAACCATCGTTTCATGTGTTCATGATTCTCGTATGAGATTCGATAGGCATTTTTATATGAATCAAGCCATTCAACTTCACGTGATGAAGCAACAAAATGGTTCGAATCTGAGATCGTTCGCACAGGATCTTTGAACGCTGCTCTAGTCTCATCATTCGGTGCTAATTCTTCAGGAGTAAATCCCTCATCATTGCGAATTGAACGAGAAGCATGGTATCGTAGTAAAAGTCGGACAAGTTTAGCATGACCATACATTGAAGCAGCATGAAGAGGTGTATTTCCATCGGATCCAGGAGCATCGATTTCCGAACGATTAGCATTCTCTTGAACTGTCTTTAAATCATTATTGCAACAAGCTAAGTAGAAATCAGTTGGTTGTGACGACATTGAGGATGTCATTTTGTGTTGAACGAATACAAATTAGAACTCAGTAGTTCTTTACAGACTCTGTTGATACGAACCTATTGCCAATATTTATAATAGAATTCTAAATGGAAAGATCTCATTTTACAATTAGTTATAGAGAACAAATTGTGATAATGTTGATTAGAGAAAGTAAGTTCACTTCTACATGTATACTAAAATCACCTTTAATATTTAAAATATTTCGTACAAAAAAAAGTACAACTTCCTACATAGTGCACAAGATTTTTCTAATTGACAATAGAAAGGTCATCTTACAACTTGTTTGATGAAAATAGAGAAATTCGTGAAAGAGATCCTTAAGTAACGTCTCGTCTTTCTAGTCTTAGAGTACTATTCATACAAACGGCAGTTCAAAAACATATCAACAACGATGGCAAGAGTAATAGAGAAGCGTACTGACGAACGACACTGTCGAGCGAAAGATGTCAGTTGATACCAATAGCATTTCTAATAATTAACATTCTGATATTCTCTTTCATCGAAACT
>CAJNOL010001603.1:0-15621 GCA_905250125.1 Rotaria sordida | reverse complement strand
AAAAATGACCTTCTATTAATTAAAGATTGTATGTTTTAGAGGAGAAAATCAGTTTTACAAAGGTATATTTTGTAATGTCCCATATCGGTTTTCTCAGTCAACAAGGGAAAATACTTATAATGGCGAGATATTAAATTATTTTTACAATTTCTATTCAATATAAATATAATTGATAATTGTGTCTATGTTAAATGTTCATACTTGTGAGAAGAATAGATATTAAGAAAATAATAGTCAACACACAGATTGTCAACTTTTCTTCTTCGTTTTTTTTTTGCATAAACATGTCTCAATCTCAGATTTTTATCGAGAAAAAATAAGATGTTGATTCTGTTTCTTTCTTATGATAGACAATAGTGCAAACATGATATTTTTCTCTTGCGTTCTTTCATCTAATAAAACAAAAACATTCTCAAGACACACATAGAAAAAACTTTTGGTCACATCATAAGTTTCACACTTTTACATTCTTTTCTTTTTTTTTTTACTTCTTATTAATACTATAGTGACGTGAGTAAATTATAAAAAAAGAAGGTTTTAATTTATACTCTGTTGTGTTAATCGAGTTTAAAATGATTCCACGGATGTTTGACGTTATAAAAGAACCTCAAACGGTTCTGTCGGCTATTGATGGGTACCAAAACTGCCCTCTTTTGCCGTTGGACATTGCAGTTAAACCTCTTATTCAATTCTTTGAAGATGGAAGTCTTGAGCGTAATGTTTGGATTGTGAAAGAACGATGTAAAAATCCATCGAATAATTTAACTGTTGATGAGTCTGCATCAATTATGTTATACACATTCAATTGGGATATCAATCAAAAGAGTCTTTATTATTTATTAAATGAAGCATTACGAATGGAAAAAAGAGAAAAACTTCAACCTTGGCATAGTTATTTAAAACTTCTTCTTACTGCTCTTTATCGTCTTCCACCTATAAAAGAAACAATTTTCCGTGGTGTTAAACGTGATATATCATCACAATACATCGTAGGTCAACATCAGTTCTGGTGGGGTTTATCATCATGTACAGATTCAACGGATTTATTGGAAACGACACAATTTTGTGGAAAAGAAGGAGAGAGAACAATATTTTTAATAAAATGTAGTAGTGGACGTTCTATAAAACAACATTCATTTTATCATGGTGAAAAAGAAATTTTATTAATGCCTGGTTTTTACTTTCAAGTTCAAACTAATAACGATCTTGGAAATGGTCTTCGTTTTATTCAAATAGTCGAACAAGAACCTCCACATATAATGCTTCCATTGCCTGAGAAACCTGGAATTTTCATTGAAGCTATTTGTCGTAATGAGACATGTTCCATCTATAATCGACAGATACGAATATCATTTGGATGCCGCTCTCTCAATGTTGTAGCAGATCTTGATGAAACAAATTGTAAATGTCCATTATGTTCTCGATATGTACAACCTGAAAAATGCGGAGTAATAAATTGTTGGTGGCGTTGGTCAGGTAGAAAAAAAGAAAAACCATCAAAACCACCTGTAAATTGTTCAAATGATTGGATCTATGCAGACGGTCCAACTTACTTTCAACAGAATGATGATGAAAATTCGACAACCACATGGCTACAATTATTTATTGAAGCGAAAGATAAATCCTTGTGATTGAATGAAAATTGAACGTTCTCATGTATCGAGCACTTCAATGAAATAAAATAAAGTCCGACTTGAATTCAATTTAGATCGAATAAGAAACATAATTTTGTTGCCATAAAAAAATTTTTTGCTTCTTTTTTCTATTATTTTCATACAGAAAAAAGAAAGAATATACAAAGCCAACTATATTAGCGAACAATAAGTTTATTATTGATCTCTGGTAGGAGTTTGTTATAGGTAACAGTAAAAATACTAATTGATTCGAGAAATATTTGATCAACTTCAGATATTACGATTTATTTTAAATATTAAAGAAATATGCTAAGTCTCTTTTAAAAATTTTCTATATTTAAAAAAATACTATTCAAAAAGACAAACTGTCACTCATTACAGAATTATATTTCTTATTCTAATCATAGCATTTTACAATGTAAAATAGTCCTACAACTATAATAGTCTGTACTGACATCACTATTGTTATCTTGATTTGAATTTCTCTATGAAAACTTTTCAATAATACTCTTTTTCCTCTCTTCTCAACTCATATTTTCATACAATGCAAATTATTCGCTTACTTCACATTATTGTCAACTTCATTCGAACAAATTTGTATCACAATCGTAGATATTATCTCGTTCACCAATCAACAATATTGGAGTTATTATCTCTTATTTGACTTTTATTGTATGCATGTGCGTAGTAGGCAGACGAGTACATGAGTGTAGGTCTATCCTAGAGATGCCTATGGCGGTGCTACGGCCACGATGGCATCAGCGGCACTTTTCCTAAAAATCACTGCGGTGCGAGAGATATTTCAAGAATATTGTCGTAGCAGCGGCAACTTCGTTTTTATTGAGATTGTAAAATTGAATAAATTTGCACCCAATTTGAGTGTCTACAAGTCCAACAGTCAGAATCGAGATTGAGTCTAATGGACTCAATCCAACTGAGCTAATTTAGCACAGCGGCAGAAGACATTTTCATAGAATTTCTCGAAAATCATCGCAGCAGTGGCAAAGGGTGAGTGATGTGGATGTGCGGATGTGATTCGATGTGATCAAAGAGATCTTTATACCTAAAATGCTATTGGAAAAACAAATATAATTTAAATAAACAAGCTAAGGAGTATTTTTATTTTGCTTCAATACCGATTGATATTGTCTAAAGGTTAACGTTGAATTTCTTTTAAAAAAAAAAGAAAGATGAATTTGAATAAGAGTTGAATCTTGATAAATAAAATATAGAGAGAATATGAAGTCAACTTCTTATATTCGATCTTAAGAAAAGAGCCGATGATATTTCTCCATGATTTTCAACTATATTTGAAAAAAAAACAATGATTCTTTACATGAGCACTGATATCATAATCTTGAATAATTTGTTTAGAACTAAATCACTGATCACAATGGATAAATCGGCTAATGACAAATATCGAAAAAGAAATTTTTTTGATATTTGCAATATCATTCGTTTTGTACGTAATTATATTAACATCTTCTAAAGCATAAATACCGTTTTTCTTTTTTAAATCGAACCAGGTCAGAAAAAATTCATCTTTTGTTTGTCCGTAAATAAAATCTTGAAAAAAACTAAATTATTGAATTTATCAAGAATATTTTAATGTCAACGTTGATGAATAAGATAATTTTAATAGAAGAAATTCTCCATTATTATCTTCTTTGTTTTAATTGTTTAATTTTATAATACGGAATTTGATAAACAAGATTTTTCTTTTCATAATTAAAATAGTTTTTACTTGTTGACAATATGTTTATTATGTATATTTAAAGTAATAGAAAATACGGCCGATGAGTATTATATCCTTCGAAGATATACCTCTAAAGCATAGTTGATCCTCAGAGATTCTTATATATATACTAATTAACAATTATACAAAGACGACGAAAAGACAATAGAAACCTGATGCGACTAATTCGTCATGCTACTGTAGAAATAAATTCCAATGTTCGAAATGAAGATTGTATTGTTTATCTTGGAATAAAACTTGCAAGGAAACCATTTCAGTTGATCAATCGTTTTTTTTAAACGAATACTACTCAATTCTAGGTTATCAACCATTCTGATGCAGAATATAGAGACATGAAAAGTCCATTTAGGTCTCTATAGACTAGTTTCCTATAAGTCTGCTTTTCAAAAAGAACTCATTTTTTGTCGAATGTTTTTTGACCTATCGAGATTATAAAAAATAAATTAATTTGGAAAATTAATCTATGGAAGCCTAAGAAGATTTGTCATGTCGATATTGAAAAATGATCATGATTGATAACCTAGAATTGAATAGTATTGATTAAAAACACGATTGATAAATTGAAATTATTTTCTTGTCAATAGAGAACAAGGTGATTATTTTCAAATTGATATTATATTTCGATTTCCTAGATTTACTTCAACATTGAAATGAAAAGTTTTAGCTCAATGATGTGTTAATACTTTACTTAAAATTGATTCGTCCGGTGAACGTTCACAAGTTAAAAATCTAGATAACAAATAACATTATTCAAGTGAAAAAGAATTTCTTTTTACTTCTTATTCCCTGCTTAAACTCATCAGTATAAATAGAAAACTAATTACTTTTAAATCAATTGATAACCAAAGTAAATTGAAAAATCTTTCGAAATAATTCTATCTGCTATTATCCGATACAGAATAAAAGACAGATAACCATTTTTCAAATAACTTTTCATAGAAACGAGATAGAGACCTCCGGTTTTCACCATTCGAAAGAGCGATGTTCTGGTCATTCATTAGTATAGAACTCATTAAGACGAAAGATGCTTTTGTTTTTTTATAGGTACTTTTCGATCAACACATTTCTCTTTGAGTATGTTCACAATAATCTCAACTAAAATTATGTCAAAATCTAGCTAAAATCATCCTCTTTTCGCTATAAAATTAACATTTGTTTTTTTAAAATCCGCCTGGAATAAGAGGTTGAGAGATAATGAAATATGTAATCATTTTAAGGAAATAAGGATGATTTGAGCTAGATTTTGACACAATTTTAGTTGAAATTTTTATGAAAATACTCATAGGAAAAATTGTTGATTCAAAGGTACCTGTAAGAAAGCATGTTTCATCTTAATGAGTCCTATACTGATTGATGGTTCGGACATCGTTCTTTCGAATGATGAAAACTGCAGCTCTCTATCACGTTCCTATAAAAAGCTATTTGAAAAATGGTAACCTGCCCTTTATTTTGGATCCGATAATACTTTTATAATCAAATACACTATTAAATAGAATGAAACCTTTTTTTTTTTATGAACGAGTGGAGAATGATTTTATAGATTCTATAGTAGAGTGAAAAATTTGAAGAAAGCTAAAATATGACTCAAATCCATATCTAAACTAATGAGTTCAAACCTTTCTTCATTTTTTCAGCCGAGAATTGAATGATAACATTGAAAATTTTCCCAGTGATATCTTATAGTAAAATCGTTTCGCTATCAATTTATATCTGAGAAAAAAATGGTGTAGTTCAATAATTCGATAAGTATGATAATTGTTTACATCTAGACTCAAACTACTTTATGTATCTTTAACAGGAAATAGAAAAATGTATCACTATGAATTATATATCTATTTTCATTGCTAGATTTATTTTGTTTATTTACCATTTTGACATCACTACATTTTATCTATTTTCAGTACTTAAGTTATAATTTGAAAACATAAGAAAATTTTCGATAAAGATAATAGTCTATCTTATATGAATGAGCAAAGATTCGAGAAGTTTTATTTGAATAAATCTTGAAAGATAAATTGATCAGATGAGAATGGCGTGATACAATATGTTCTTTTTCGACATAAAGATCTGCTTTCGAAATAAAATAGATGAAATGTCATTCTCTCACCTGAAAGAAAAATCTTATCTTATTATTACATCATATTACAGGTTTATATAACATTTTTAAAGAATAGAAAAAAGAAGATATTCTATTCATTTTTTAATCTATTAAATTTTAAAAATCTATCAGTTTTGTTGATATATTAATAATGGCATGGCGATTAATATGTGATCGTGGTCAACAAGTATGGAAATATCTAAAAAATGAAAATTCAACTGAAATTTATTTTGATAAACAAAATCTAAATAGTGCTGATAAAGTTTATCGAGAAAATGCTATTCAACTAAATTATAAACCATTAAATATTGATGAAAGTCAATATGATAAATTAAAAATTCCAATATTTAATGAACAATTATCATCATCAGCTGTAAAAAGTACATTAAATGCAATAAATTATTATAAATCATTACAAGTAGAAGATGGTCATTGGCCTGGAGATTATGCTGGTCCTATGTTTTTATTACCTGGTGCTATAATAACTGGTTATATAACAAAATTTGATTTTACAGAAGAAGAAAAATATCAAATGATTAAATATTTATTTAATCATCAATTATCTGATGGAGGTTGGGGAACTCACATTGAAAGTAGATCAACTATGTTTGGTACTGTTTTAAATTATATATCATTAAGATTATTAGGAATATCTTTTAATGATCAAAGAATTAAAAATGCTTATAAATTTATTCAACGAGAAGGTGGTGCTATGTATGCACCAAGTTGGGCCAAATTTTGGTTATGTGTATTAGGAGTTATGCCATGGGAAGGTGTTAATTCATTATTTCCGGAATTATGGTTATTACCTCAATGGTTACCTTTTCATCCTTCTCGATATTGGTGTCATTGTAGAATGGTTTATCTACCAATGAGTTATATTTATGGTGAAAAAATTGTTGGAGAAATATCTCCACTTATTAAACAATTAAGAAATGAATTATATATTGATAAATATGAATATATTGATTTTACCAAATATCGAAATTCAATTAGTCCGTTAGATTTATATAGTCCTCAAACAATTTTATTAAAAATGTTGAATTTTTTTACAAATAGTTATGAACATATATATAATCGTCAATTACGTAATAAGGCAAGTGAATTTTTAATAAGTTATATTGAAGCAGAAGATGAACATACAAATTATATTGATATTGGTCCTGTTAATAAATTTCTAAATATGTTATCAGTATGGCATTCAAAAGGACGTCAAAGTAAACAATTTGAATTACATTTAAATCGAGTTAATGATTATTTATGGTTAAGTGAAGATGGAATGAAAATTCAAGGTTATAATGGTTCACAATTATGGGATACTGTTTTTTCAATTCAAGCTATTTTAGAAACAGGATTAGCACATTTATATACAAATTCTCTTAATTTAGCTTATTATTATTTAGATATAAGTCAAGTATTAGAAGATGTTAAAGATAATATTAAATATAATCGTCATATATCAAAAGGTGGATGGCCTTTTTCAACAAGAGATCATGGTTGGCCAATAACAGATTGTACTGCTGAAGGAATTAAAACAACATTATTATTACATGAACAAATATTTAATTGTCCTCGTAGAATAACATCTGATCGTTTAGAATATGCTATTCATTTTATTCTTAGTACACAAAATAAAGATGGTGGATGGGCATCATATGAACTTCAACGTTCAGGATCTTGGATAGAATGGTTAAATCCTGCTGAAGTCTTCAAAGATATTATGGTTGATTATTCATATGTTGAATGTACTTCTGCTTGTGTACAAGCATTATTGAAATTTCGTTTAGAAATTCATTTTCCTAATCATAGACGAAAAGAAATTGACATTGCAATTGATCGTGGAATTAAATTTATAAAAAAAAATCAAAGAAAAGATGGAAGTTGGTATGGTAGTTGGGCTGTATGTTTTACATATGGTACATGGTTTGCTATTGAAGGTTTAATTGCTGCTGGAGAATCAACAGAATCAAATACAATAAAAAAAGCTGTAGAATTTTTACTTTCAAAACAAAATTTCGATGGAGGTTGGGGAGAATCTTATTTAAGTTGTGTTTATAAATCATATATTGATCATAAACAATCTCAAGTTGTTAATACAGCTTGGGCTGTTTTATCATTAATGTCTGCAAAAGCAGATTCAATTGCAATTCGAAAAGGAATTCAATTTATTATTAATAAACAATGTTCAAATGGAGATTGGAATCAACAAAGTATTAGTGGAGTTTTTAATGGAAATTGTATGATTAGTTATACTAATTATAGAAATATTTTTCCTATTTGGGCACTTGGAAGATTTATTAAAAATAATTATATACAACAATAAACTGTTTTTTCTTTTATTTTTATAGATTTAAAATGCTTGAAGATTTTCTATGAATTTGAAGTTTTCTAAAATAAATTCCGAAAGTTGTCATAGTTAAATATAGTGTCTTAAGATAAATGATACGAGTAAAACTCATCATTATCGTATGATCTTGTATATAAAAATAAAGCGTCCAATAGATATACGAGAAGAGTACATCAGCAGATTTTAAAAAGATCATTTTATCTTTTCAGGAAGAGAAATAAAATGTTCTATAAAAGAAGATCATACAGAAATATATTCATTGAAATAGTTTATTTAGACAAAATATTATTTTAGTACTAATCATGTATTGGATTTTATTCTTGATAATATTTGTAGTAACATTCTATATTATTTATAGAAAAGGAAGAAAATTATTAAAAAATGATTCCGATATAAAATATAATAATGCAATAATAATGGGTGGAAGCATTAGTGGAATGACAACTGCTGCTTATTTATCAAAATATTTTAAACATATAACAATAATAGAAAATGATGATGTTTTAAATGAAATATTAATGAAATCAACAGATAAAGAATTATTAGATTATCGTTGTAATTTAAAATGTTCAAGTTCAATAGGTCGTGGAAGTGTTACACAAAATTATCAAATTCATGTTTTACAAGGTGAAGGTAGTAAAATTTTATTTGAATTATTTCCTAATTTAAAAAATAAATTATTAAATGAATATGGTGCTCGAATATGTTCATTAAAAAATAATTTTAGATTTGTTATTGGTGATGTTTTATTAAATAAATATTTAACAGAAGATCTTTATTGGTTTTGTATTGATCGTTTTACATTAGAAACGATTTTAAGAAGAGAATTATGTTTACAATATAATCAACAACAAATTCAATGGATATCTAATACTAAAGTAATACAATTAATTGTTAATCAATCAAATAATTCTGTTCTTGGTGTTAAATGTCGATCGAAATTAAATTCTCATACACAACTAGATTTTTATGCTGATTTTATAGTTGATTGTACAGGAAGATATTCTTCATCGACTAAATGGTTAAAACAACATTTTAATTTAATTATTCCAACTGAACAATTACATGTTGGAACTGGTTATGTTTCATTTGTTGGTGAAAGATTAAAGACAGGAAATTCTTTATTAGATTCCATACATGTTGGTGGAAATGCAGCTCATGCACCAAATCATAATAAAGGTTTTCTTACAACACCTATTCGACAAATAAAAAGTTCAGATCCAAATTCGTTAGGATTAATATCAAATTTTGCTGTTTATTGTATAAATAGTGAATATCCTCCAAATGATTCATATGAAAATCTATTAGAATGGGTAAAAGAATATCTTCCTATTGATTATTATTTAATATTAAAATCAACAAAACTTTTAAGTCCATTACTACCATATCGACGTGCTTTTGATGAACGAAAATATGTTGAATTATTAGGTCGAAAATGGCCTCAAAATTATATATTAGTAGGAGATTCAATGTGTGTATTTAATCCAAAAAATGGTCAAGGAATGACTCATGCATGTAGACAAGCACAACAATTAAATGAAATATTTAAAGAAAAATATCAATTAAAATATATATCATTTATTTATAATCGTCGAGCTGCATCAATTAGTGAAGAATGTTGGCTTGGTTCAATTACAAATGATTGGGCTGTACCAACATTAAAATTAATTATAACTGATAAATATGGTCAAACAAAAACATATAAAAGAAGTCAAGATTCAACATCGATTTATCCTCAACCAAAAACACCATTATTTATGGAATTTTTACAATGGTATACTTATTGGTTAATTAAATCTGCTGCACAATCAGGAGAATTAACAACTGCTTTTATACATGTTGTTTTTCAAGAAAAATCTCCATATTCATTATTACAACCGAAATTTTTCTTTAAAATTCTTTATTCTTCTCTGAGACATTATTTTAATTTAACAAAACTTTTCGATTAATTTTGATCTTTGTTAATAAAAAAAACTAACATTTGAATATAGATGACAATTAATCTATATATAATATGTCAAAGTCTGACTGATGAATCATGTCATAATAACCGCATGTTGACATACGATTTGAAAAGATTTCTTATCAAATTTAAATAAACCCACTTGAAATATTTGCATCAAAAAAAAATCGTACGATATGGCGCGATCTTGGCCTGTTTAAAACAAACGTGAACTTTGAGTTCGATTTTTTCTTTTCATTTTATTATTTGTTGATGTCACTTTTACCTTATCAGTTATCTTTACAAATGAAAAGAACATAAAAGAATATGCATCAATATTCAGAGAAGAATTGAACATATTATAAACATGAGTCGTTAATAAACTAAACCATTAGCAAGGGTTACAGAGATTATGTAAAGAATAGGCTCATCAAATTATTAAACTAATTAAGCAAGTGTTAAATTTACTTTGATGCTGAATGGTTTCTATTACAATATACTCTATAGTATGTTCTTCAAAACAACGGGATACTCAGCGCTTACGATCATTTTCATTATTTATGATTATCCTAATCGTTTCAACATATTTGTTTATTTACAGATATTAATATGGAAAAATGTTCGATCATATCTTTAAAAAATTGGCAATACTTGAGAATAGTTGATCTATACAAACGAGAGTATGAGACATAAGGGACGCGACTCTCTAAAAAAAAGCCATTTCCTAGAAAATCCAAACGACTTTGGAAATCCCTTAGAGTATCCGAAAGGATTTCCGGTCTCAACCGTGAGTTTCCGTGATATCCTCTTGGCTTTCGGATGCTCGAAAACCCTTTGGTTTTCGAGAATGCCGATTCGGATACTTTAATGATATTGAGGGAAACCGTAAAGGTATATCAGGAAACCCATCTTACTAGCAAAATCGATTTTCTACCCCAACAGATATCCGATAATACCATTTTGGTTTTCAATGAAATACTTCGGAAATCGAAAGAGTTTTCAATGCTTCTAAATCTCGAAAAAAGTATAATGGAAAACCCTAAATAGGTTTCCGAATTTTTTGAGACCTTCTAAGATTTCTGAAGTTTCGAAAATCTTCGAAAACTGTTTCTCTTAAGTGATGGTACAGTCAAAAAACTATTTGAAAAAAGCATGGTTGATATTCGAATTTCGATCTTCGTTTTGTTTTTATTTCAACAGTTTTTAGAATACTTGAAGCGACTATGTGTTTATCACAAGGCATTTGCTCATCGATGATTGCTTCTTGGCATGAATATATTTTTAAACATATCCATTTTATTCTCTCAAAATAATCAAACATCATTTTTACATTGTTAATCCAACTGAAGTTGCCGATATAGGACGAAAAATATAGGCTTGACAAAACTCAAACCATCGAATAACAACATTAGCTCCTGAATTGGTCTTTTCTCTTTGCTGTTTTATAAAATGAGAACGATAACATTTCGATGAAGATAAAGTAATTGAAATGAAGCTAAGATACTCAAGAGAGAAATCTGAAAGAAAAATGTAAAAAACATCTAACAACGCAATTGTCAGAGAGAAATACGTCAAAAAAATAAATTATACTAGAAACAGTCAAAAAGATATGTATTTTTTATTTTCCTAGACATCAATCATACAAGATGCACCTAATGAAATACAAAAATTGGAAGAAAAAGCTGAAACACTTAAAACAATTTTTCAAAACAAATCAATTGATGATCAACATTATCAACATTTATGGCTTGAAACTTTTGATTATCGACAAAATTTTATTAAGCAAAATATAACTACAGATCTTATGGAACAGTTTCCTGTTTATTCAAATTCATCTATGGTAAAAAAAAATTGTAACACTTTCAGATCACATTTTCATTTCAGATATTGACAGATGTTAAACTATTAACAGGTGTAAATTTGGATTATTCTGTTAAAGAAAAAATGAATTTGCTTTCTAATGAAATTTGTTCTAATAATAAATTTTTAACAGATATGGAAAAAAGTTTGCAGTATACTAAACAGTCATTTTGTTTATTAGATGATCCAATTGTTCGTTATTTTAAAGTATTATGTAGTATACTAAACAATTCATAGAAACATTACATTTGCTTTTATCCTGATGTAGGTTATCTGTATATGTTTTTAAATTTTCTAAAATATCGCGAACATTAAAAGAATAGAAGGAGTTAGTGAGATTTGGTCTCGTGTTCTCGTCAGCTAGGTAGTCTTCTTGGCTTAATTGAGAGACATCGCTTATTACTTTAGTTTTTCCTTATTTCTAATTACTACAGACTTTCTACCAACGCTATAGTTCTTTACTTTAAACTTTCTTAAACGTGTGGATATTAGTATGCTATTAATGTTATTCGATCAATCAGATATTATAAAGTATCATGAACAA
The DNA here is from genome assembly GCA_905250125.1 of Rotaria sordida. Lineage (NCBI taxonomy): Eukaryota > Metazoa > Rotifera > Eurotatoria > Philodinida > Philodinidae > Rotaria > Rotaria sordida. Next base: position 3,440 of record CAJNOL010001603.1, on the reverse strand, counting down.
TATAGATGCTTCTATAAAATTGATTTTCTATCATAAATTTTCACACATAAAAAATTCCTTCTGTTTGACTTCGACATAATCTCTTATTACAAAATAAAGAGAAGTTCTTATTACATTCATTTTCTCTTAAACTGATGCTTTTTGATGTACCTCGATTGATCGTCTGATTATTTTTAGAATCCAGTTACTCCTCAACCAACAATGATAATTTAAGACAATGATATAAAAATTTACCTTGATTGAACATTCATTTGGTCATCAAATTCCATTGAACAGTCTGTTGTACTATATGTAATCGTTGGTTTATATTGTTTGATGAATCTCACAACTCAAAAATATCGTACTGCAGTGAGGTTTTTATATGTCTATTTCATGCACGACAAGCAACAACAGTCAAATATTATTTGCAAGTTTTGTAAAGTATATAACATTCAACTTCATGATAATCCTTCTTCATCATCTATTGCATCGCTGGAATAAACAAAATTAATGATGTTTATTTAAATAATACACACGAAAACGAGAGAGAACATAACGTGTATAATGCAGTTCAAATGAGAACATTATTTGAATCAACACCATTTGAACCAACACCGTTTGAACCAACATCATTTGAACAACGACCAACGCGTAAATGTAAATCAGATGAAAAACTTGATTTTGAGCTTTTATCTCAGGAGACTGATTCATCAAAACAAAAAACAACTCGAAATATCCGTCCAAAACGACGTCGACAATAAAGATACATTCACAACAACAAAAACTGTTTTACCAGCTCTCTCTTTCTCTTCTTGTATTACGAAGAGTTCGCCATTGTCGTTATTTTTCTTATAAAAAAAGACACTCATTCGTTTCCTCTTCTTAGCCTTTTTTAAACTATTCATTTACCGAGAGAGTTTCTTTCATCAACATATGGGAGATATTCATTCATGGAATTCCATTCGTTTCGTAGTCCTCCACATTTTTTATAGCTTTTGATTCTTCTAATAAACCATGCTGCACCATCATCAACATTTCAAAATTCTTATTGCAAGTCAAGGGGGAAACAGTGAACTTCAAGACTTCAATAGACTTTAACGGGCTTCAACCATAGTGACTTCATATTTTCACAAGACTTCAAAAGACTTCCTAGGACTTCAAAGGACTTCACAAGACTTCATAGGATTTCATGGGACTTCAAAAAACTTTGTGAAACTTCACGGATTTTGTGAGACTTCACAGACTTTGTTGGACTTCTTGAGACTTTATAAGACTTCATCAGACTTCATACGAGTTCATAAAACTTCACAAGACTTCGCTAGACTTCACAAAACTTCATTAGACTTCACAAGACTTCAAGAGGCAGATTCTATGAGCATCAAAAAACCTTATAGAAATTACATGAAACTTCTATAACATGCAAAAAACAAAACTTATCATATAGAGATTACAAAAATGTTTCTTGTTTCTGAGAATTGTTTCTCGCAGTATATCTATATCTAGAATAAAGATATGGCAATGACACAAAGCGTTGTTGAAATTAAAACTGAGACAATAAACTTTACTGGTATGCGTATAGTTGATTCGATTAATCCAGCATTGAAAAACTTCTACTTTCAGGTGCAAATAAATAACAAGACTAAATTTATACGCAAGCAAACGGCTGGTTGCTTATTGGCCGACAGAGCTAGCCGTTCATCGGCTGATAGATTATCACGAGTGATAGAAACAAACAAAAAGGAATAAAATTCTTCATAAAATTGATATGTGATAGATGGAACATTTCTTATAAAAATAAATCACTTCGTTCAAAAAGCATTCAGTTATTAACTATCATGTTTTCTAAAATCCAACAAACTTGAGTTTTTTTCAAGCACATTGAAAAAAAAATAAAAAGTTCCCCTTTCTGCTAAAATAAGACCATCGAAAACAAGACAATTTCATTGGTTTCTTATGAATTTTCATGCACTATCCAGGTCAAAAAATATGACAGCAGATCCTGTACGAATATATGAAATCGTACAAAAAATCGTAGTCTCTGAAATCTTACATCAATACTTACTGCAAGATTTCTATCAGATACAACCGTCGCATAAGATTTTCTAAAATCTTACAGTAAGATTTGGCTAGACAACAAAATCTGTCAAGAGTCTTACTGTAAGAATTGATGTAAGATTTCAGAGACTTAGATTTTTTTGTACGATTTGGTATGAATCGTACAAGATCATACATGATCAGACACAGAATCTTGTCCGATCTTAGTGTCCGATTGTTTGCCTTGGGATAAATGTATTTCAAAACTTCCAGAAGAATTCATGAGACTTCATTAGACTTCAAGAGACTTCAAAAAACTTCAAGAGACTTCATTAGACTTCATTAGACTTCATGAGACTTTATAAGTTTTTATGAGACTTCATTAGACTTCATAAAACTTTTTGAGACTTCAGAGACTTTAAGAGACTTTGTGAGACCTCATAAGACTTCAAGAGACTTCAGAAGACTTCGAAAGACTTCAGAAGACTACATGAGACTTCACGGTTGAAGTCTCTGCTGCTTCACCCTTGGATAACGGATAGTACGTTCGTATGAAAGGCTTTCTTTAGCATAAAAAGAATTCAGTAACACAAAAATACTTTCATCGTTCATGTTTTTTTTTCGCAGTTATTATATTTAAAGGTATTCAGAGAGATGCTTGAATTATATCACAAAATGTGAAGGTTTCATCAGACAGAAACTTGATATGAGGATAGTAAGTTTGTTTATGTACAAAGAAAACTAGTTAAGTCCTTCACAACACCATTTTCGTAGTTTCATAATCGTGTCTGATAAATTTCTCATCAGCAAATTCATCAACTTTTGCGTGAATACGTGACTTCTAAAGCTAAAACTGTACATCTCTATCTTGTTTTTTTTAAAAATTTTTTAGAGAATATTTAAAAACCTTGCGGTTTGAAAATGGATCATGGTTGGATTTTAATTTCAAAAGTTCTCATGGTTCTATGTTAGTTGAGTAATGTCACATATCCCGAATTTTGGAGATCTCCCTTACAGATGCCGCATCTCCAGCGAAAGACACGGCACCCACACTCGGGAGATGCAGTCATTCACTATTGGAGACAGCAGTGTCACAGTTCCAGGAAATCGAGCATCTCAGAGATCTCCAAGGAGATGAGATGTGGCATCTCTTACAGAGATTGGATGGGAGATACGGCATCTCTGTAAAGAGATGCATCTTCAGCGTCATCCTTAGGCTAAATTAAAATTTTTTTTTTAAATTTTAGTCTAGAGATGACGCTGGAGATGCAGCGCTGTAAGATATGCCGTATCTCTCATCTCATCTCTGTAAGAGATGCTGCATCTCCTCATATATGTAAAACTTGAAACTTGAATTCAATTCAACTTTCAAGTTTCAAGTTTCAACTTTCAACTTTCAATGAAAATATAAACATTTTGGAGATATT
>CAJNOL010001602.1:0-59257 GCA_905250125.1 Rotaria sordida | reverse complement strand
GGTATGAATGTGGGTCAATAGAAGACACTAATCTACATCCATTCGTACCCTTCGTCTTCATAAAAAGTTACATTTCATAATTCATCTACTTCTTTAGCTATTTTTTCTTCTAGAATAGTTCAAATGGATTTTACGTATTTATCATCAGTAAAATACATTTTCTTATGATGATCACTACGTTGTGGTCTGATTGAGCTCTTACTATTCATTGATAAAATTTGAAGATCTATTAGGAAATTTATCGATTCAAGCCATTGAAAAATTCATAAGATGGTACCTGTTAATGGTATTACAATTCCTCGTCCATATTATTAAAAGCTATTGATCTGAAACTTTGTATTTAATTAGTACTAGAGTAGATACACTAATCTATCAGAAATTGCAAAGAGTTTACTTTTGCTGAATGCAAGAATGATGAATTTTAAAATCATATCAGCACTTCTTAGACACTCTTTATAGAAAACATTGAAGTCAATTTAGGAAATTTTTGCTATACAAGAAATATAGTGTATATCGATCAATTTTGAAATGATATGTTAAAATGATATGTTAAAGATTCTTCCATAACTATTGAATTGAAAATATATGTCCTACTGCCCATTTCAAAATAAAAGGCACGTGGGTATTTTTTGAATAACTTTTGATAGGAACAAGATAGAGAGCTGCGGTTTTCACCGTTGCAAAGAGCAGATGAAAACGCATCGAACTGTATAAGACAATGATTTTTAACTTGGATTTTTGGAACTTTTTGCAATAGTTGAACAAAAAAATGCCTTAAAAACAGGCCTGATTTTTCCAGGAAAAACGAAGACAATTCAAAAAAACTGAGCTTTTTTATACAGAAAACGCTGGTAAAATGGACTATAATTGTCGAATATAGCACCTAGAAGTCCCAAACCAGTAAAGCTTTGAATCAAGCGTTATATACAGTTTTGTAGCTCTTGCGCTGGCGATTCTAGCGTACACCTCAAAGTTTAGGATTTGTTCTACCTTCAAAGAGCAATAGTCTAATCCTTCAAGATGACAATGGATCACTACCTATTTTTGAGATAAACCTTAACAATTTTATATGAGTTGATGCGGTGAATCAGCCTCTTTGCAACGGTGAAAATCGCAGCTCTCTATCTTGTTTCTATCAAAAGTTATTCAAAAAATACCCACGTGCCGTTTATTGTGAAATGGGCAGTAGTATGCGTTTCAAAATAGAAGACAAATCACAGTAACTTGAATAACTCATGAACTCGACAAAATATTGCGAAATAATTTTCCTCATCTCGTTGTCAAATTCGAGGCACATCAAAATAGAGCATAGAAGCTGTTTTCGATTGATTTTTATACGATCTTCCAGTAGATCTTTAGAAACCTGCTAGGATTTAGAGAGATGCAACATTGAAATTTAAGTTTTAAAGCATATATTCGATAAGGAAGATTGTTCACTTTTGAGTTACACAAATCTGATATTTCTAACTTGCATTGTTAAAGGGTTATACAGGGTTGTCCATAAGTAGCTTTATGATAAAAAATTTGAATATCTTCACTCTGTTCCACTTTATGGGGCTAATGTTTTTTTCCTTGATAGAGAAGACTTCAGAATTCTTTTTTTTATAAGACCTTTATGACATTACTGGTCGTAATATAGATCTAAAATTTCTAAATATACGTTTTTTTTTAAATCTCCATCAACACGAGCACCAACAAGGGTAGCTAATGTGCAAGTCAAAGTAACTCTCGCTTTCAGTTGATTGTACTTAAGACGAGACATATCTATATCAATAGGGAGAGAGAAAAAATAATCATACATCCCAGAAAGATACACACGAGGGTGTAGGGGTGGATGTGGGAGAATTCAGAACACGACCCACATCCACACCGTAACCCACGCTCTACATATATTGACTTAGAAGCATTTTTACGAGCAAGTACCCTAGCGAGCAAGTATCCTAGCAAGCAAATGTCAGAGCGAGCAAGTGTCCGGCGACCCACTGTCCTAAACCCAATAGTGCGTGTTGTATCAAGAATAGGCACAAAGAGACAGAGTGAAAGAAATGGCAAGATGCATGATAAATGTAAACAAAGATAGGCGATACCTACACTATGATAAAGACACAGATGAGTCTTTTAGAAGTTTATTCAAAAGAAAAGTAAAAAGTCTTATCGATGTATATATAAATAAATCGGAACTCGTTGAAAAAATTGAAAAATTGTCCCAATGAAAGAAGATACTGATCGAAAAGTTTTCTCAGATGCTATTAAATTTTCAAAGATTTTCCCCGATGCTACTAAATTTTTAAAAACTTCCCCGAACAGCGGTTCGCGCACACGGGTAGATTCTGTACGCCCGCAATAGAATAATTTGTGCTCTACGTAAGAAGTACTTTTCATCGTAGCTCTCCTTTGAGTAGGATTAAAAAGATAAAAGTATGTTTTTTTTGATCGATACCAGAAATTCTCAACAGAAAAAAACGACATAAGACGATTTTGTCCTTTAATGTTCAGCCAATATTTGTTGTTTAATAGATTACTAGCAAGAACACTACATACTGCATCAGATATTTTATTTCAATAGATGTTTCGTATTGGAAAATTGTTTTAGTTATCTCCTATGTATACAGTAATCACAGATAGACGTTATCGTACCGTCTTTTTCATATATCGAAGAAGGTGGAATTTGCTCTAAGAACATGGATTTGTAGGGAATCTTCTTTTGTAGATAACTCTTATATTTGAAATCAAAACGAATTATGTCTCTCAAGTTATATACTTTTGTTACGCTATGAATAACAGAAGTAAAAAGCTTACCGTAGTTCTAGCAACAGCCTAACTGCAGATCTCACTAAATATATAGAAAATTTTTACGTATCATGTCATTGCAGATAGCAAATGGAATTTAGAAAAAGCGTTTTTTACTCCTGCTATTAAGAGTTCCCGATAAAATAAAAAGATTTCCTACAAATTCATGCTATCAAAACACCTTTTACCTTCTTCGATGCTTGAAGAAGACAGTAAAACAATCGTCTATCTGCGTATTTTCTGACTATCCGTTCTCGAAATCATCGAAACAGAACATGATAACTTTAGATTCATATGTCTAGTAAATGAAAAAAAAGAAAATTCACTAAGGAATACATAGATGCGGTGCGAAGCGATCTCAAATTTCGATCATGGAATTTCAATTAGCATAAGAACGATAAGTGATTTCATCCAGAATTGTTCCACTCCTGTCGAAAGTTTTCATTATCTCTCATACTTACAACAGCTGACTGCAAATTAGCTCACGACTTTAAATTATCTCGGGTAAAAGATAGATCACATCGGCATTTTGCGAAACCTACTAAACTACCAACGACAAAATGACTGCGAATCACATTTTTTTATGTAACTTTTGATAGAAACAAGATAGAGAGCTGCGGTTTTCACTATTGGAAAGAGGAAATTAAGACGCATTGAATCATATGTTATAGACTTTTTGACTTGGTTTTTCTAAAGTTTTCAATTGAGCTTTTTGTGAAACAACGTTTTTGATAGATGACTACAAGGAATTTTCAACTATCTGATATATATTGAAAGCGACAATTGAATATCTATAAAACTGTGCACCGCTCAGATTCTGAGCTTCAATCGTTCAGGAGTTATAAGTATTCTACTCGGAACTAGAAGCCGATTTTTCTGACAGTTCCTGTGAAAAATAAAACTTTTTTTCTTTTTTTCTGTTTGATAAAAACTGTTTTTTCCCTACCCATTTTTGGAAAATGGACTTTAAAAGACTCAAAAAGCATATTTAGAAAAGTTTGTAAAATACGTTTCCATGCTTCTTTATCTCCGCTTTCCAACGGCGGAAACTGCAACTTCCTATCTTGTTTCTATCAAAAGTTACATAAAAAAATGTGATTCGCAGTCATTTTGTCGTTGGTAGAAAGATGAACGAAAATTCATATTGAAGATTCAAAAATCTTTCTATCGTCTGGAAAGACATCGATCTCTCTGATAAAGTTTGAACGAGTTTCTAGCGACTAGCCATTCTCTAAATCATCGTGACACAAAGTACAAAATTTTATTACAATGAAAACTATTCAAGTATGAAGATCGAATGTGTAAAAATTAAAAAAAAAACATTAAGTAAAAAACTTCACATTCCATTAGAAAATATTTCATTTTATGATCCATTAAATTTGACCTTGGCTAATGTTCTCTATAGTTCTAATTGAAAAAAAATTCCAGATCGTTAAGTATTTTCTTTCGTGAGTTATTTGTACAAATGAATATATATGATTAACTATTTCTATGATTGATTATTTCTTTTCTCCTCATTATATGACTTAAATTATAGTTAACTCAATAAAAAAACGTTCTACATCGATCAATATTTCCTAGACCAATAAAATTCTCCAAAAAATTTAATTATTAATCATTTTAAATTTAAATTAATCAATTTTTTATAACTCCATTCACTAACTGTATACTTTGAATATTTCTGTGAGCCAAAAACTCGAAAGTTGCCTTTCTTCTATCCACCACCGGGATTTGGCAAATAAAAAAGGCAACATATACATACATGCACACGCGATAAGAGAAACAAATAAGAAAAAAAAAAGACTAGTGAAGAAGATCGTGAATAGAAAAGACACAAGAAAAAAAGAATTGAGCATGTTCACAAAAACAAAAAATAATAATAATAATAATCAAGAGAAAAGTGCATACACCTTTATATACAACAGTTCTAAAACGCACTGTAAAAAAAACACTCGTGCTAAGAAAGGTATGTAATTATTTTTCATATCAGACAAAAAATTATAATCGACGTTCTTTTATTGTTAAAGGATTTGTATTAACAGCCATCATATAACTATAACGATTAGTATTAATTAATGCTATATTTGCTGATTGAGAACTTTTTTTATAGGTAACTGATGATGATAATTGTTGAGGAGTATTTACACCTGATAATGGTTCAATAGGTCCAATAAAACTATGATGTTGTTGATTTTCATTAATATTCATATTAAGAGATGAATGATCTAATTGTAATTGTTGAAAATGTCTTCGTAATCGATCACCATAGGCTTCATATCGTTCTAACTAAAAGAAAATATTTTTTTTTAAACCAAAAAAAACAAAAAAGGAGGAATTGCTTTTTTACTTCATATTGAAGATATTCAATTTTATCTTTATTTTCAATTTTATCACATGCTTTTATTTGTTTAGTATCACCATTAATTGTATTATTTGCATAAGATTGAATTCTTATATCATTTAATTGTTTTGTTATATCATTGATTTGATGAATAATAAATTCATATTGTTCAAACTAAATTCGAAAAAAAAAAACGAAAATTTTTTTTCAAAAAAAAATTTGACTTACAACTAGAGTCTCTCGGGTCTGGATCTGAAAATTTTGAACTCGAGAGGTTCTAGTTGTCTGAGAAATGTGTAGAATGCGCTCATTGCCAAATACAAAAAACCGGAAGAAAGTATCTCATACCTTCGGAGTGACTGTCCAAGGTCGATTAAAAAATTTTCATCTGGAATATCAAAATACGATTCGATCGGGTCATACAGGTTCTACTTACAACTGAATAACGTGTTTGTACACTTGGTAAAAGTGGTCGTTGAAAATGTAATGATACAGAATCAATAGCAGCAGGTAATGGTGGAGAAGAAAATGATGCTGCTACTAAATTAATTGTATCAATCCATTTAATCATTAAATCATGATCAGTTGTTTGAAATAAATATTCTGCCCAATCAGATGTTTTTAAACGAAAAACATGTTGTCTTTTACGATAATCAATAGCTTCTTGAGCAAATGCATGATGTAAACGTATAGCATTGGTATCACTAATTAATATTGTTGTTGGTTGTTGATCATTTTTATGTAAATAAAGAACCATATCACGTAAATTAGCATAATATGCTTTCCAACCGCGACGTAAAAATGGAGCTAAAAAAAAAATTAATTATCATAAAGAATTATTTTAATAATGATTATTATTTACTTCGTTTTCCATCGGGTTCCACACAACATTTACGCATAAGATAACCCTTCATAGAGAAAATTTTTTTTTTTTCATACAAGACAAAGAAAAAGAATTCTTTAAGAATTATTCTTACTTGCATGTGTTCAATACTTCTATTTGTATCAGAAATCTAATAAAAGAGAATAAATGTTTATGATTCACTAAAGCAATAAACTTACTTCTAAAAATGGATTAACAATATTGCTGTAACCATGTAATGTTCCATGGCCATCTAATCGTACATCATTATAATCGTTTGAGTCAAGAGTTCTATGAAAAATGATTTTTTTTTTTCGTTGAATTTATTAGCTCTGATAAAATCACAACATGTCGGACTTTTCTTCTCAATAAAATATGTAAGGGAAAGTTGTTTTTTTTTTCTTTTAGTTTATCTCTATCTTAATAATATCTATTACATGATTATCCAAGTTTCATGTATCTAGTTGTATGAAGCTTTCTCTGTAAGAAAATGTCACATAATCATCTTGTCCTTTTCTATTACTAAATGACATCTATACCTGACTGCGTTGTCACACTCGCTTACTTCTCTGTGGCTTTTTTTTTGTTCTTATCCAGTTTACATCGTCAAACACACGTCATATATATATATAAATATGCATGTTGAGCATGTGTCATTTATGTCTGTCCATATACAATTACTAATCGATGTCTGTATTCTCTCTACTACGTACCAATGAGTGTATGATGTGTAGACAGGCAGATAGACAAAAAAAGATAAAAAAAAGAAGATCTCTGTCTTTCAATATAAACAATTGTCAAAATGAATAGAGACGCATCAACTCGATATAAATTTTTTTCTCTTTTGCTACTAATTTATAGAAGTGAAACATTTTCTTTTTCTCTGATACGCTCGCTCCGTCAATTTTTTTTGTATTATGTTGCATGCTAATGATGAGTATGTATACAGGAGGAGTAGCTCAATAATAGAATTATAAGCAAGGAAAAAAAATGGCAATGAGTAGTTTGTTCAATGAAGATGACAAAATATATTTTACGCGTGAACGAGGATGGACCTCGCTATGAGCGTGACACACGCGAACACATGCACTTCCTATTCTACCATAAAAATCAGTTTCCGATCTATGTTGAATAATTATTATATTGAAATGTTTTTTTTTCTAAAGGTCATACACACTGTCTTCCTTTTTTTCTCACAATGAAAAACGACTAATTGACATGCATTTAATAGTATTCATATGAGAGAGCATTTAAATCGATTTTTATCGTCAATGTTTGTCATTTTCTTTCATTTTTCTCGATCGAATTTTCTTTTTTTTTTTATGTATAATCATGTTAATTAATCAAATGTTGAAGAACGTTGACACTAGCAATTAGTTGTTTCCATACCGGTATGATTATAAGGACATCTAAATATTACATCAATATGAGAATATAACGAGTAATGATGTTATTCTTAAAGTACTATTCAATTAAATGATTGAATAAGAGAAAAAAAAAATGCTCGAAGTTATATTGCATACAATTATCTTAACATAGTAATTTAATAAATATAATTAGAATATTCATATTTACGTTTCATTCATAAGTCGTTCATTTTTAATTGCATTATATAATGATTTAAGTAAATCTTTTGAAAAATCTTTTCCATCATTTAATTCATGTAAATTATCACTGAACTGTTGAAAGGTCATTTTATTTGTAATTTTCTATGAGAAAAAGAAAAGAAACAAATAATAACATAGACTAATTCTAAATGATGCATATCAATGAACATATATTCATATAAACAAATATCGATCATTAGTACAAAACAAAAATGACAGATGATTTCTTTTTAGTATTTAATAATGATAATTTTCAAAGTGAAAAATATAGAATAGCAAAAAAAAAAAGAGAAAACTAATATGTTTATATAAACTTTCAATTGAATTGACCTTGAATATTTGATATGAAAATTTTTTATTGATATACTACTTACTCGATCATGGAGATCTGTATTAAGTAACATTATTGCACAAGTAAGCATATGACAAGCATCTAAATAAATGAATAAATATTTATTAGATAAATATTTAAGAATTTCAACTAACCAACTGAACTAAATGTTGTTGGATTACAATCAAGATAACGTGCAGCAAAAAAATGTAAAACACGTTCACGATCTTGTGCTTCACCAATAATAGTAAATTGTTTAACAAATTTTCTTAATGCACGATCAAGTGTATCACCTTGAAAATTAAATAATTTAACATATTCTTCAGCTACTAATTGATTAAAATCATTCCTAAAATAATAATTATTATATTAATATCTATCAAAGATTTGATTTTAAATATATATTAAAAATAGTTTTCTCTATGTATAAAATATACCATGTTTATTTTTCAGCTTACCCAATAGTTTTAATCATCAGCATCAATAAAAATTAAATTGAAGATGATGATGTATGGTTTTGTTTTAATATAATCTTTAGCTAAAATATTTATGTGTAAAAGAGATAATTTTCTGATTTTTTTTTCTTTCTACTGCATGAATGATTATTTGATAAACGGAAATCTCCATTTTTATAGAAATTACTATTAGTTCAACAAGCAATGTTAAACTTTTCATTTTTTCTATAGAAGTTCATGACATTAGAATTTATCTTCAGAAATGATTTTTTTAATCTATTTGATGATAGTTCTAAAAATAGTCTTTCCTAATCATTGTTTTTTCTTTCATAGCTGTCCTGATGCCTGACAGTTACACAGATAAACGCCAATAACAATCTTTCTCTTTTTTCCGTATTTTTCCCCAACAACAACAACAACAACAACAAAAATAACTCTAAGCGTGATAAAAACCAATAATTGTCTCTAATTTGAATTTCCTGTTACTTTTAGTGTTAAAAATCAATCCATTTGTTAGTAAACCGAATAAATAAGGCAAAATATTTTAAATAACTCTTTTTTTTCTGCAGTTTTCTCAGATTCGAACTTATACATTATTAATTGATGAAAATAAAAAAAAACAAACTAAACAATGAACTATTGATAAATATTAAAAAAAAAAACGAAATAATTATTTTGATTATGAATAATATTTAACCATTCAGTATTTGCAAAGTTCTATTTTTTTATTATCATAATTGATCTAATAATCATACAAAAGCAAAGAAAAAAACACGAAGTAAAACTCACATACGTTCGTTCATTGGTACAGATGCAACAATCGAACAAACACATATTCCCACGATGCATACATGTTGATATGTATTCTTTGATTCAACTGTTCGTACGAACAGTAATGTTGATGAATACAACTAGATTTGCCTGCGGAAAGGAGATGATGAGCGTTTTTTTTTTTGGCCAATAACACGTTCTCGATGTTTCAATGCTTTCTGCTAATCGACACACACATAAGGCGTGGGATGATAAGCGGTTGTGAAACAGAACGGAGCGAAAATCGTCTCTGCAACCACTACTTCACTCACTAATGTTCAATTTAGGAGCAATGCAAAAAAGAAAATTCTATTGCTTGTTTACTTGCTTACTCACTCCGCTTCCCGTAAGACTATTGTCTTGCATGCAGAGTGATGATGCGCTCGCTGCTTGCAACAGAAAAAAAAAAAGAAAATAAGAAATTGAGGAGAAAATAGTCTAGCCGGAAGATTCAAGAACAGAAGAAGAAGAAGAAAAAAAAATCAGTAGCTACTTGATAGAAACAGATTTTAGAAAAACTAAGAGGAAAAACAAAAAAAAAGAAAACAGAAGACATATTCCGGAAAGAAGATGATGCAATAAAAACTTTATCAAGCCTTTTTTTTTTCTTTCTTAGTTATATATACGGAAGCATATTATTTTAATGAAATTGAAATATGAGCAAGTTGATAAGCATATTATGATCCAATTAATTAAAAATCTAAATATAAACTTCAATTTTTTTTAAATCTCATAACTCTATATTCTCTTGTTTATCATATATTATAGGCTTTACTTTATAATCGCATTGGCTATATGCCCTAGCAATGTCCTAGTTCAATTATCGTAATTTTTATTTGCACATGCAATTTTGTTTAACGTTTTTACAATATAGTACATACACAAGATGTTATAAATCGAGTGAAGCAAAATAATTGTAACATCGGATATTTTGCAAATATCTCTGCAAAAATAAATCATAAAGTCTTGAACTTTTTTTTTTCACAAAAAATGTGACGTCTAATTCTCTACAATTTGCAAAGTCAAAAAGATCGTTGCATTTCTTTGCTGTATATAAACAATAACTGCATTTAACATACTTTTTATTTTTTTCTGACGATTTTCAGACATTACAAGAATCCTATTATCCGTATTGCGCTATTAAGCAATGAGTTTTTGCACAATGGACTCGATTTAGATTGTAAATTTGTGTTTTCTCGAGTGTCTACATTATTGTTAGAGTGAGGAATAAGAGCATCTTACACAACTTTCATTTTAGCTCTCTCTAAATCTATTATTACAAATCGAGAGAATATTTTATTTTTACTATTGTAGAGAATTTCGCGACATATCTTTTAAGAATAAATTCGAGTTTTTATGATTTATTTGTATAGAGATATATTACCACAAACACTTTTTTTTTTACTTTTGTTATAGTGGGACATAGCAACATTTTATATATGTTTTATTTTAGTTTTCTAAAAATTTATGAAGACTAGTCAAAAAAATCTTGTGATATAGTTTTTGTAGAAAATTCGACAACGTATCTTTTGAAAAAAAAAATTAAAAACTAAGATTTATTATTGTTGAGTTAGTTGCAAAATATTCGATATTGCAATCAGTGTGCCTTAATTGATAGAGTGGCGCTCAAACTTGATCGTATAGTGACGGATAAGAGTTTAGAGCAGTTATTTTCTTCTCGATGATAATAGTTAGAAAAAAATCTGCATAAGCATTTGAGTATCTAAAAAGATTCTCTATCGGGAATTTTTGAGCCCAAAAACTCTAATAAAACTGCTTGGATGAAGATGTGTGGAATACCAAAACCAATTTTCTGGCATCGACTTAAAGCTTTTTGGTAATGGTTTTATTTGACAGAGCAAATAATTCTGAGCAAAATGAGATGTCTCGGCTCTTTTCGTCGGACTACATTCAATTTACAGAAGATCCAAGAGATGTTTTTCTTTTATTTCTATGAAAAATTTCAATGATTTCGCTGTATTTTACGCTTTGAAGTCTTCAATAAATTGAAAGTAGTTTGATGAAGAGAGCTGAAACATCTCATTTTGTTCATAACTATTTGCTCTATCATAATAAAACCAGCAGTTTTATTGAAGTTTTTAGATACATGAATCCTGATGGAGAATCTTTTTAACTGCTCAAATTACCGGGGATCAGAAAACTCAAAAAATACAGCTGCTCTCCCCCCAATATACGCTCAACAGATGATTTTGTTTGCCCAATATTTTAAGAGAGATTCAACGTATTGAGATGTGGTTTGTGGCATGGTATAGTTTATTTGCTTCGAGTATCACTGTAAACTTCCAGTGCTAGATAAAAAAAAAAATGTTCTTTGATTTGGCTCAAAAATATACATAGATTTCACAATAGAAAACCGAATATTTTGTAATTTCGAAAAGAAAATATATTACAAATGTGTTTTAATTGTAAAATGAAGAAAATCTTCATCAAAATACCATACAAAATGCATTTTCTCCTGTTTGAAATCACAGAATGTACAGTTTTTTATTGTGAAATTTATGTAAAATTAAACGACATTGTTTTTAGTACTTTTTTTTCCTTGTACAGCAAGTTTACAGTGGAAAGAGGTAATACTTGGAGCAAATAAACTATACTTAACCAAAAATGACAGATCGATACGTTGAACTCCTCTTCAGATAATAGGAAAACAGCGGCATATGTTGGGTATACGATAGAGTCCATCGGATCCAGATTCAGAAATTCTTAGATTCGGTGAGTTCTAATGTACGATCAATTTTGAGCGCTCATATACTTCGGAACGTACAGGATAGGCTATAAATAGCATTACGATGAAAATTTGAAATATCTCCGCTTCGGTTCCGTCGAATGAGGTTATCTTTTGACTAGTAGTAATTTATTTAAAATGTTTTTTTTTTTCGTATGAATAACGTAAACCAATACTACTGTCAAGTTTTATTTTTGATCTTATCAAAGAAATCTCATCTATTGTCAAGAAAAAAGAAATACATATGCGGCGTTTCATATGATAATTTTCAGTTATTATCTAAAAATATAATAATAAGTCAAAACGAACTATATTAATGCATAGCGAGAAAGTTTTCAAAACTAGTAGTTAGTTTTAATGCTGAAGATACATGTTCCATAAGTAAAAGATACTATTGAAACCATGTAGGCATCAACTTTCTTGCAAAAAATACCAGTGTTTCATGTTTGAAAATTCGAAATTTTGTAACCGTTGACTTTTAACTAACTAGTTCTAAATATTTACTCTATATAGTATTATTTAACTTATTATTATTATTCTCTTAGATGATAATTGAAAATTATCTATAAAACATTACATTTATATTTAAATAAACTTCTATTACTAATCGAAAAATATTTTAATGTTGTGTGTCTTCTTTCATGTCATATGTATTAGAAAGAAATTACCTGTTAGTAGTGAACATGGTAAGAAAAGTTCGGATATTGGTAGATCTACATCACAATAAAAGAATATAATACGAATAAAACATTAAACTATCTTATCATATACAAGTTGGAGTGCGCTTGAGGTTTGTCTGTATGTAGTAGAACTATAAATAGTAAATGACTTCAATCTGGATCGTTTTATATTAGACTTCAGATAGCCTACATTACAAGGCTTATATAATGATAGTGATAAACAGACATGTGTTACACCAGACGTCATCTCCAAGGCTATTGGACTGTACATGCGATTGTGAACAGATATATGACAGGAGACATACGGCATAGATACATTAAAGGTCAAATCTTCTACTTATATGTATTAACTTAATATTTTTATGGACGATGTAAAGGTTCAATACAAAAAAATAAGAGAATACCTAAGATAAATGTAGGTCATTGCATAATAAAATCTACTTTCTCTCTATGTATATATAACTATCTTCAATTAGTTACTTTAACGTGTGTATTATATCATCTGTTTTCATATAGCATGAATTACAGTCTAACAATGCATATGTTACCTTTTCTTTTTTTGCTTCATTGTCGACATGCGTTTGTTGGATGTTATATTGACGGATGTTATCACATACTTTAACTCATGTTGGACGTTCTCATGTAATAACAAATTATAGTTCTTTATCATAGTATTATCAATAAAATATGATGTGGATAAATACGAAACTTAGACTTTAATTCACTATACTCTAGTAAAAATAAATATAAGAAAAATTTATCGTGCATATTACATTTCATGTTTATTGGTTAAGATTAAAAAGGTTAAAAATGTTCTAGAAATCGGAGAATGTTTTACACGCATCCATTAAAGAATGATATATTTTATATGGAATAGATGATTTCCTTAATCTATGCGAGAGTGATTTGGATGACATTTTTTTCCGTTCTGAGAAGAAAAAAAAAAGAATCTTTATCTAGGTACCTTTTACATAAATGTCTGACAACATCAGTTGACTTAAATCCATCTAATGTATAGAGTCGTTTAGCTAATCGTCGTACCGATGGAAGATCAACTGATTTATTAACTGTTTCTGCAATAACTGGCGCTAGAAATAAAAACGACAGAATGCAGAAAGAAAAAAAAAACAATTTATAAATTCTTACAATTAAAATCAAATTCATCATCAATATCTTTAAGTCTTGCATCAATTTCATTTTTTATTTTTTGATCAAGTTCACTTGATATAGGTGATTGTATTTGTGTAGATAATCTTGTTATAATTTGATGTGTTATTACTTTTTCTTCATTAATTCCATTTTCATTATTAATAATAGGAAGATTATCATAATCAGCATGACTTATTAAGGATGATGTAGGTAAATCAATTAATGATGATGATGATATAGTTAATTCATCAGATATTTTTTCACCACATATATCAAGATCACTTTCAAATGAACGACTTTTTGATGATGTTGTATTATAACCATTGGTCATTGATTTATTATTTAAATAATAGGAATTATTTGTATATCCGTTTGTTGAATAAGTATAACTATCTAAAGAATTTTTCTTATTTATTGATAATGTATATGCTGAAGGTGAATGCCAAGTTGAATTAACAGGAGTTGATGATGTGCATGCGCCACTATAGTCTAATATACAAGATAAGAAATATAAAAAAGAACAGAAGAATCCAATTGATAATTTATTATAAAATGTTAGGTTCATAGAACTACTTATTGATACAGTGATTGACCTTTATTTAGTCGCTTAGGAATAGAGAAGCAAGATGTTTTATGTCTCTTTATCGGAAAGAGCACTATTCTCTCTTTTCTAAACTGTCAGTTCTTATTGTGAATGAAGGATTAGATTCAGGATGCAAACTAAATATTGTTGAGTGTCATCATGAATAGATGTATGTGTGTATATGATAAAATCAATCTCGGGAAAGATGCGCAATGCAATTTCGAGTAAAGCAATAGCTTAAGGAAAAAGAGTCGTTCTCATAGAAGAGAAGATAAAAAAGAAACAACATAAATATATTGTCTTATTTTTGTCTATATTACGGAAAAAATGTAACTACGACTTAATGCTTCTACGATAGTAAATCATCAATAGCCGTCTGTCAATGTCAACAATAACAACACTCTCTGAAAAAATAGTTAAGAAAAACTAAGGACAAGTCAGTTGTTTTATTTTTGT
The DNA here is from genome assembly GCA_905250125.1 of Rotaria sordida. NCBI lineage: Eukaryota > Metazoa > Rotifera > Eurotatoria > Philodinida > Philodinidae > Rotaria > Rotaria sordida. The sequence goes on along the minus strand of CAJNOL010001602.1, from coordinate 44,447 downwards.
TCTTCGCCTGTTTGTTACATATCATTATCTACTCATAGACTTTCAACTATATACTATTTTGTTTACCTGTATTTTTTCTTTGTATACAATAGTTTGTTAGTATTTTCGTTTTTATTATCGAATTGAATGTAAAAGAAACTCTATTACAATAATCCTATTATACTCATGAATGACTCCCAAGTGTTTGCCCTCATATATATGATATTAAATGGTTCGCGAAGATGTAAAATAAAAATGAATTATAGATGGAATAGAGATATATTTAAGTACACAGGAAAAAAATCCATTATTGTTCAATGTGCAGTAAACGAAGAAATATTCATGGCTATCTCACTCCTTCTTTCGTCTTCTAATTTCTCGAGACTTTTATCCTATTATATGTTAGAGAATACAGTATGGACAAGAGAGTCCCGCAAGCATACAAATATGCATGTTATGTGCAAAGAACAAAAGAAAAAGAACAAAATCAATTATATCCATTAATACTCACACGCATAGAAAAACAAATAGTAACCTCTAAAGTGGGTGTTAATAGTGAAATTGAACACTTTTGTAATCATACGCCCGAAGATGTACATTTTTAAAGAGAAAAAAAAAAGGAGAAGAAGTATTGTAACTAGCTTCATCTTTTGTTACAAATATAAGAGTTGTATAAGATTAAATAAATCGATATGTATACTAATCTGATCTTTTAATCTCATAATTGAAAAGAAAAGAAAAGAAATAAAAGAAGAATTATCTACATTCCACAAAAAACAAGTAAATAACTTCTTGTCTTGTGAATTTAATCTATAAAGTATGTAAGTTAATACATGAATATCTACCTAATGTAACTAAAAATATTTTCAATAAAAGTACAAAATTTATACCTGATTTCAATCGAATACGAATTCGATTACCGGATAATTTTAAATTTTTTTCAACTGAAAAAAAAAAACAAAAAAAGAAAAATTACATAAAAATAATCTAATTTAAATTACATTCAATAACTGCTTGTCCACATATACTTACACCATTTAATTCAATAACAATATCACCAGGTACAATCTAAATAAGAAAATTTATTATTAACTTTAATCAATGATTAGAAAAAAAAAACTATTTTGAAACCTTAGCAAGTGATCTCCAAATCTGTGCTGGAAGATGTATTGTATTTTTACTAATAGATCGAACTTGAATAGTTGAACGAGAATGTTTTAAATTTATCTGACTATGATTATTTATCAAATCTTGATCATTAGAAGATTCTTCAGTAATTATTCCTTTTGATTCATCATTAAAATCATTCATCCATTCGATACCAAAATCATTATCTAATAATTCATGACGATATCTATCAAGAAAGTCTTTTATGTTTGAAAAGAAAAAGAAGTTACACATACAAATTAACAACTTTAACAATTGGCATCAATGACATTTGATATATTTTGAAATTTAATATCGATCGATGAGTTTGACAGTCAATGGTGAGTCATCAAACAACTGAATACAACAGGGAGAAGAAGAAGAAGAAGAAGAAAATTTTTCCTCTTTCTTTTTTTTTTCTTTGTTTCATCAATAAACCAATAGAACTATTGGTAATGACTTTCTAAGAAATATATTCTCATTTCCCAAGATAATCTATTTAATATACAAAAGAGAATCAATTCGCTTTACAATGATCTATTTGTTTTGTAGATGTGCAACATCTAAACTAATGATTACACAAACATTTCAGGATTAGGACGCGAAAAATGGAAGCTATTGGAAAATTTCCCATAAGGATACTAAATAATTTTTAAAAATCTTACTAGTTAATGAATAATTTTCAATTATTTAGAAGGAGATACACTCTAAATCCTCTGATTTTTTCTATGATCTCTAATGTAAACAATATGTGATGAATAATTTAAGAAAAAAGTTTATTCATCTTTGAATAGTTTTCTAGATTATTTATTCGAATTTAAGTGAAAGAATATTAGAATATTCTTTTATTGAGTAATCTATGATCTTTGTTTCATTGAGGCTAGAAATTCATTTGCAGAAGAATAAATATAAATCCCTTAAGAATATCAATGAAAGTAATTAAATCTCGCAAATGACTACGTATGATGTTAATTACTATCCTTTATTTACATATTATATAATCATTTCTTGAATTTTATTAGAATCGGAGTTTATACTTCTAGCTTTTTAATAATAAATAAATGATTGGATTTTATTTCTAAAGATTTGGTTTGTCTCTTAATGGTATTATAAATGATGATAAGATGAAATAAAAATCCATTAGACATGAATTTTTTTCTGAAGAGAATGATGAATAGATAATACTTATATTAGTCAAGACTAAAAAAACAGTAATGGTTTTTCATGATTTCATACTAGTCATAAATAGAAAATATTTTACTATATACTATATTGAAAGTTTTATTTCACAGTAACAACCATGTAGATCTTTATAAAATGACAGAAAACAATATCGACACAGTTTGCAATCAAATATTACATTAATAGATATAACCATTGTATCATATCAAAATAAATCATAGCTATCTAACGATAATGAATTAAAGATTATTATTAAGATTCTAAATAATCAGACGTTTGAAATATCTTTAGAAAGTTATATAATTTTTGCTTGCATGCAATATCTGCATTGATGAGCTTAATTTGATCGTTATTTAAGTTAGTTGTAGAAAGATTGAATAGTGCTTTTGCAAATTTTGACTAGCAAGACACATTCTTTACTTTATGGGATAGTTACTGACATTCTAACAGAGATTATACACAAGTCAAGAGGAAAAAAATCAGAAAAAAATTTTCATTATCTTCTTTGAACTTCTTAAATTGTTTATTCTTGTATGCTTTTCAATTAATCAAAATTAATTTTTCTGTCAATCGAAACGACTGAACAATTCGAAGTAAAAATCCATGTTCAAACGAATGCTCATTCTGATATTGCTTTTCAAGATCAAATCTACATAAAAGTGGATGAAGCAATCATGATTAGTTAAAATTAAAGTGTGTGTTGTTTCGATAAACGTCAAAAGTTGGTTAACCCTTTGATTATCGACAACGTACATATACATTCTGAATATGATTATGGCATGAAACTAACGCAATCACTCATAGTTCATGGTTTTCATATACATGCAGATAAAAGAAAGCGTTAAGCAACAGGAGAGAAGATTCCTATATCCCTATCATAATTTGTTTTTGTGAAAATAACAATATCAAGATGTTTACTTTAATAAATAGTTATAATGACTTTCCCAAAAAAAAAAAAAGTTTTCCCTTTCTTTTGTCAGTCATCAAAGAGTTAAAAACGTGTTACAATAATCCACAGAAAATTCTTTATCTTTTTGACAAATTGAAAATAAATATTTTATTTAGAAACATTTTGAAATAGAAAGTTGAAAATACCGAAAAATGTTGTTTTCAAACTGATCGTTGCGAGTTTTCTTTTTTCACTAATTATTCTGATGACAGCCTAGGTTATAATGATCAGAACTAAGGTTTGTATCCAGCAGCATGATAATCAGCGTTTCATAGTATACAAATGCCTTTCAAAAATATTATTTTCAATAATGCACTTAATGGCAACAATATTTTTTTTTTGGAATCTTCTTCTATTGTGTGATGATACCAATAATATTGAAAAGATCGTGAGCAGCAAGAGTACAAAATTCTCTATTTTGAAGACTCTATTGAATCAGCAAATGGTAGCAAATATCTTTAGAGATCTAAAGAAAATAGGAAGTCGTACGGAAATGATTAAGTGTAGTAATCGCCATAAATGGCCGCGGCCTCTTTTTGTTCTTCAACAAAGACCTTTATTTTATCTTTTTGCTTTGTTTGAATGGACTAGTAGTTCTCATCATCTCATATAAATAGGAACATTTATATTTATTCTGTTATCAATTTATAAGTTAATAAAAAAATGAACATTTCTTCAAAGAAAAGATGGAAAATCGTCTTCTTATCAAGGCACGAGTATGGCCTATACATGTCAAATGCTGATACTTTACGATATTTACGAATTTAGTGAGTCGACTGTGTGAAATTGTCTTGGAAGATATGAAACAATTGGTCATGTAGAAGTTGTACAAAAATCTAGTCGTAAACGGTCTACAATGGAAAAACAAGATGCTATAATTCAATCGATGGTAGCTCAACATTCAACCGAATCTACAGGTTAAATTGCATTTAGATTATCAAAGAAAGATATAAGAATTAATGAAACGACATTACGAAGAAGATTTAAAGAGGCTGATATACAATCAATGAAACTAATTTCCAAATCATTGCTAACAAATGACTATGTTAAGAAAAGACTTTAGTGAAGTATACAACACCAAGATGTTGACTAGAATCGAGTTGTATTTACAGATGAGAGTTCATTTCATATCAAACAATTGATAAGACATGTATGGAAAAAATATTATGTCTCACAACAGTGAAGCATCCTGTCAACGTTCACGCTTGAGGTTGCTTTAGCAAACATGGATTTGGAAAACTGGTATTATTTAGACAAACATTAAATTCCAAGTCTATGTGCAAAATTTACAAGAACGGACTCCTGCCATCAGTAAAAAATGATTTGGTGATAATAACTATAATTGGAAACTTTTAGAAGATAATGATCCGAAGTATATCTCAAAAATGAGTCAAATGTTCAAGGCCAATAATGGCATACAATCATTACCTTAGCCATCACAATCTCCAGATTGTAACCCAATCGAGAATGTTTGGGCTTTAATGAAGCTCAAAATAACCACGCAATCACCTACATCAATCAATAAATTTCTTTGTAAGAATTAAAAAAAAGAATGGAAAAATTTATCTATCGAATTCACTGAAAAATTAGCCGATTTCATGGAAAACAAAGTACAATTATTAATTGAAAGAAGAGGCGATTATATCAATTATTAGGATGATGTACATATAATGTACAGGGTGTTACATAACCTTTTTCTTCCCCTCTAGAAACTTCAATTGTAAATGATATCACAAAGTATTATATACCAAATTAAAGCGCATCAAAAACTGGATTCATTGGTACTAAATAGTAAATTTTATGAAGACCTTTTAATAAGACATTCTCAGAAATTTTATACTTTTTTAGCGTAGAAAATTAAGGTGCTAGTAATCCAAAAATGGAGTAAACTTTTTTTCTTGGATATTTTTATATGGCTCGATAGAGCTCGTCGAGCTCTACAAAACTGTATACTTCAAAAAAATGTTGAGTCATCTTTTTGAGACAAAAAATTCAAAAGACTACTTGAAAAATCTCAAAAATGTCAAAAAAACTCATTTTTTATCATATGGAAAAAAACACTCGATTTTTCAACAATATTAGCTTTTTCATTACTCACGCTACCTCAGACATTTCGAAACCTATTCTTTCGATGCAGTTTTTCACACAGTATCGAATGAGCACATTTCAAAATGTCTGAGGTAGCATGAGTAATGAAAAAGCTAATATTGTTGAAAAATCGAGTGTTTTTTTCCATATGATAAAAAATGAGTTTTTTTGACATTTTTGAGATTTTTCAAGTAGTCTTTTGAATTTTTTGTCTCAAAAAGATGGCTCAAAATTTTTTTGAAGTATACAGTTTTGTAGAGCTCGACGAGCTCTATCGAATTATATAAAAATATCCAAGAAAAAAAAGTTTACTGCATTTTTGAATTACTAGCACCTTAATTTTCTACGCTAAAAAAGTATAAAATTTCTGAGAATGTCTTATTAAAAGGTCTTCATAACCTTTACTGTTTAGTACCAATGAATTCAGTTTTTGATGCGCTTTAATTTGGTATATAATACTTTGTGATATCATTTACAATTGAAGTTTCTAGAGGGGAAGAAAAAGGTTATGTAACACCCTGTATATAGATGATATTGCAGTTACTCTCTTTGATTGCACAATATCTAATGAAATAGATACAGATTCATCGAACAAAATTAAACAACTCTTACTACAATATCAACATAACTGAGAAAGGAATAACTTGATTATTGTATATATAGACGATGTTTATTAATAAATTCTGAGAAATTGTCACCAACATTTGACTTACTTTTTCTTGGCATAGAAGCTTGAAATTTTACGGCATATTTATATAAGCATGACCTTTAATTTTTTCAAAGTTTCAGTACTTCTGGCTAAAACTAGTGTTAAAATGTATGCGGCAATATTAACATGCATGAATTTTCGTAGTTGATTTTTATAAAATTATCATTTCTTAATCAGTCACATTTACAATGTGTCTTAGAAAGAACCTTTACAAGAAAATTCTTTTTTTTAAAACATTAATTATTATAAAACTTCACGAGATGAACATGATTTTGTTTTGCTTTCTACGAAGAATTATGATTGATAAGGTATTTCGTCTATCATTTTTGAACATTTTTCTTTCAGAAATTTTCTTCATTCTTGTGCATTTTCTTTTTATGATTATAATGATTTGTTAAAAACATTTCATTGACTAAAGCTTATACATTTTCACTTCTTCATGCATCAACGTACATAATATAGCTAGCTACTAATTTAAGACGTTCATTAAACAATTATGCATTTGAGACAGTAAATAAACTGTAACGACGAAGGACTCGACAAGCAACACTGTGATTAGCTGAAAATCAATGAATGTAAGAAAATGAATATCGACGTCACAATGGACAGTGCGTTCTAAAAGACTTTTCGTGATAACAGATACAATCCACAACGTTTAGATATGACAGAGGAGCTTGTTCTCTTTGAATATCCTCAATTTTAATGTTTTGATCCAGTATTTCGTTGCGAAGACATAATGTATCGACCAATGATAGAGAAGGATATGCTGTGTGGTGAAAGGCAGTGCAATATGGCTTCTTGTCACAACAAATGAAATCTACTGTAAACGAAAGCGACGATTGAATCTATGTGAAGTTTATCTGAAGTATGTCGAAATACTATGGCATGCTCTACTGATCTCATCAGGTAAGTAAAATTTTGAATATAACTCTCTATTGTCGAAAATTCTTTGAATTTTCAAGCATTTCTCTTTATCTGTAGGCAAAAAAGTAGGAAAAAAGTTAATTTATCCTTAATTACAATACTTCCAGCATTGATACTCATTTTTAACGTTTGAACTTCTGTCTCATCGCAAATACGATCGCAACCCAAAGAAAAAAAAAAAGTAGTTTGTCCAAACACAATTTCTTCACATAATGAACGCATGCAAATGTAACCATTTGTTTTTCATTGTTTGAAATCAAACCAAGTGTCTTTTTATGTTGATCGTAATGACTATGTACGAGCAATCATCTGCCTGTTGAGTTGAAGAAACTTATGATTCAGTTGTCTGGATCTTGAAGATGAAAACTGGTTAATATGGACTTTGTCTTGATTAGCTGAAGGTGATGAAATGTCATCTGTTCGAAGTCACTTCGCAGAGTTACCTCGAGATATTTCTGATGTTTTACGTTTCTTCAGTTTTAACATTAATTTACGATTGAGAACAATTGCATAATCTTGATAATCAATGATTTTATTATTTTCTTGCAACTCATCACAATTTTCTTCATCAGATCATATTCGAGCATAATCAATTTTTTTAAATATAAATGATAAAATAAATATAATTATATATTTATATTTTATGTGCAACTTTCCTACTATAGCTTTAGTTCTTTTTATAAGAATATAATAATTTTCATCGTTTATTTTTATACGAGAAATTATTAACATACAATTTAATTTACAATGAAGGAAAATATTGATAAACATATTTTGAAAAAATGATTGAGTCTTCGACAATTAATTGTTTAACTTTAGAACAATTATGGCGCGTTTCTTCTCTTGTAAAATTGATTGTTACAGTTTTCAAGTCGTTGTAATTGACTTTTAAACGAGTTAGACGAGGTAGAAGTGTATTTGTTTTGACCAGAAATTGTTCAAGATAATACATACCCGCATGTATAATTTCAAGTGATATTAGATGAGTAAATTCAATAATTGGATCTGATAGATTATCATTAGAATTCCAATACTGCATTCGAGCATTCTTTACAGTGAAACATTTGAGTAATGGAAAAGCTTGATTAATTCGCATGAAAAATTCATGTTTAAATGGAACAATATCATACACAGATAAGTGAGTTACAGTATCAAATACAATAAATGGAAAGTGAGTCGTAATTTTGTACAAATGAGTAAATGTGAATGGAAGCGAATAAACATGACATATAGTTCCAGATGCACCATAATAATCCATAATACAAGCTGTTTGCCCATATTTTATAATATTTGTAAATGTTTGTTGAATATCACGATTGGAAATACGAAGATTTGAATAATCAGTGCACGTTTCTGTACTAATATAATATTTGAATGTATGAAGTTGAGGTATATGAACAAGAATTTCATTATGAAGATGTATACCATCAATAAATGGACTTGCATCACCAATGAATAGACCGGTCTTACTGATACGAAGATATAAAGTTAACTTTTCCAGATGCGTCATACGACGAAGAAGTGGAACAACTAAATCATCATAATCATAAATGTAATTATAATTTGTTAATGAGAAACACTTCAAGTTGATTAAATCATCCTATAATTTACAAAAATATCTTTAGCATATATATTTATCATTTCAACCAAGATAAATAGTTTATGTGAAAATTGATCTGTAAAACTCTTCTTATTTTCAATTCTTTTCTCGATATATCTACTATTTGATGATATATATGTATATATAATGCAAAAATGACGTCGAAACTAAAATAGTTGATATTTAGAAATCAATTCAAAAAAAAAAAGAAGAAAACATCAACTTCAGAATCTTCAAGAATTTAGAATCTTGAACTTGATTAGATTATAGAATCTGCATAAAATATATTTATTATGGTTAAATAAAATAATTTTGATTTCTAGAGTGTAACTGTCATTACTGAAGAGACATTTTAATAGAAAAGTTTTTTCTTGGGTATATCTAAATCGATATAAAGTAAAGTCTTATTGCTTCTGATAATGTTATCTTTGATTATACGTATATTTCTGAGCATAATTTAAATCTAAAGAATTTTATGTGATATTCTTTCTTCTCTTAAAAGCACCATGACATTAGAATTGTTATGGGCAAGTGAGACATGATTACATAACATTAATAAATTCTGCAGTTTTTACTTGATTATTTAAGGGGGGACTCCCTCAAAAATGAACCCTATTATTTTTCATCTGATTTCAACCAAAATTTCAGAGAATGTTAGTCTAGGATAGATTGTGGTTAAAATATCTCCCCTAAATCTCCAATAAACTAAGGGATTATAGTCAATTTATTGGTCAAAAGTACCCTTTATGCGGACAAGGATTTCACAATAAGGATACGAGCTAACAAGCCCTAGCGGTTTTCAAGTTGTAGAGTATCCTTAGGGCTAGATCCTCACAGGGCTCGATTTTTGGAATTTCTCTTTGTTTGTTTTTTAAAAAACCTTTTTCATAAAATTCACGAAATCATGCCCAAAAGAAATTGCTACCAAAGAATGAAATATCTAAGTTTTTTATTTCACCAAAAGAGAAATTCAAAAATCGGATTCTGTGAGGATCTAATCCTACCTGTTTACTATGCATTAAAAAAAATTATCACTTCTCTATTGATTCATTATTAAAAAACCTTCCCCGCGTAAACAGTACTGTCGAAAAAACTAATTTTGAGAAAAACGCTAAATAAGGTTTAGAAATTGATTTTTGCGAAACTCACTTGAATCATATATCCGTGCTCAGGATAAGCTGTAGATCTGTGATCTTTATCTTAGGTATTAGTAGTTTCGTAGTGATTGATATAAAAAGAACTCTACTCAATGCTAATACAAAGAGAAAAACACCCTACAAACCTGAAAAAAATGGAGAAAATTTCTCAAAAAATTTGATAATAGGACCTAAGTTTCAGATAGTAACTTCGTCAAGTTCTATTCGTTTTGCGAAAAGCCACAGATATTCTGAAAGAGGAGACTTCGGTACACCTTCCTATTATAAACTCGACTTTGACTTTTTGAAAAATGGGGTTTTCTGGGGGAGAGGCCCCCCTTAAGGAAAATTGCTTTTATTCTGTACTCAAAGGCACATTTGTGACTAGTAATTTATATCTTTGTTAGAACAACGTATCTATGCAATTTGTTCCTTGAACATTTGAAAAGAAAAAAGTTAAAAAAGTAACTGTTTAGAAAATACAAGATAATCTTTTGTCTTGTTTATTGCGACGATTAAGATACTCATTTAGCAAGAGTATGATTAGATAATTCTAATAAGTAATTAATAATTAATCATCAAACAATATAGAATCATCACAAAACAAGAAAAACTATCTAGTTATAGTGTTTTCACAATAATGAAAAATGTCATATACTCTCTTCACTATTCTAATTAGTAATCATCTGATGCATTTATATGAAAATTAATATAATTTCATCATAGATCATATATGTCCATAGCGGCGTGGTAACGGTAGACTTTTTCAAAAATCATCGCGACGCGGAAGAGATTTTAATAATGCCATCGTGGCAGCGGCAGGTTTTTTATGAAGAAATTTTTAAAATTCATTGACTTTCATAGAATCTCGGTGTTTCTTTACGGCAGACTGTAAGACTTAGCAAATCTAATAGATTTGAAGCAGTTATTTTAGTTCAAACCAGTTATAACCTTATAAATTAGAATATTAGTTTCAATAGCATCATGGTAGCGGCAAGTTTATTTTAGAGTGCGTCACAGCAGTGGCAGATTCTCAACCGCGATGAACATTTCTGTCATATGATTTCCCTAACTTAAGAGAACAATAAAACAGTATTAACGTTACCTTATTGCAATCTATTAGCATACGTCTACGGATGGCATGAACTTGGACTTTGAATGTAGTTAGTTGTTTGAGACGACCATCAAGTAACAAGAGACAATGATCAAAACCAAACACATTTATAGATAATACAGTGAGAGTTGAAGAGAAGCAAATTGTTGATTGATGATTAAAAAGTACCAAAGGTGGATACTCATATTCAGATAATGCGAAAATTTTCAAAACCTTTAGATTTTGAAAGAAAATCATGATATGTGCATAAACATTTTTAGTATAAATATCCATTAATGTTTTATCATCATATTCATCATTATTATGAAGAATAAGATCTGTTATTTGATGTTTAAAAATATGTCGAAATGGTCTATCATCTGAAAAAACAACAATGTTAATCAATACTTTTGTATTTTAATCTTCTAATGCATGTTAAGTGCTTTTACCTGTAAAATAATGAAAACCTATCTTTTGTTCGAAATTGAAGAGTTCGAGAGAAGTCAAATTTGGATAATCACCAACAAGAAGAATACGTTCCATAGATGTTGTGTCGAGAATGAGTTTTTTTATATAATGATGAGTTCGAGGTAATATATAAGAGCAAAATCGATCAAGTTTGACATCACTCATTGATGACGTTATTACAAAATCGACACTGTCATTAAATATACGATTCTGTATTAAACTATCAAGTCGTTCATTATTAATTCCACATAGACAATAGAGAATATCAATGTTGTCCAGTTTTTTCAAGATGGTAAGTAGTATTTCATTAGGTAGATCAAGAAGAAGAATGTCAGACTGATTCATGTTTAATTATGATAGTCATCTTCCCAAAAGCACATATATATATATACATCATATGTTCGTTTTTTTTAATGACCTTTCTCGTCAGCGAAGAATGGAACGTATGATCGTGATTCAAATAAAAAATGTGCTGTTGATCATTCGTCGTCCAATATGTTCATCACACACAGATATTATTTTCTTTTCAACATTTACGTACTTTATTGCGATTGCTGCACAATGTTCATTGATATGAAAATAAATGAAGTCATCTTAAACAAAAGACGGATATATGTATATTGTATCAAAAACACTAACTGCAGCGTACTGATATAATATTTAATAAAGAATAGATAGCAGGGGTGGCGCGAGTCAACCAACATTGGGGGGGGGGGGGGGGGGCGAAAATTTTTTTGGACTAAAAAGACGAAGTCTGCAATTTTTCGGGGTGTGTAACATTGTTTTTGGTGACAAATGGAAGAAAATTTCCTGATTTTGTTGAGCAAAAAAACAGAAATTTTTGAAGATTGGGGGGGTGTCGCACCCCCGACTACCCCCCGGTCGCGCCACCCCTGATAGATAGTTTAAGTACGCGATAGAAACGGATTACTGAACGTTATAATAGCCTATTTACGTTTCTTTTTCTCGAAAAATATCTCCCACTAAATAAATAACTTCTATTTGACAATAGTTTTCAGATAGAAATTTTGATAACTGTAGAGTATTTATATGGAAATATTGGTTTCATTCCATGTCGATTTCCAGCTGTTTTTATAGACTCAGATTTACATCGAAATAAAACTTGATGACGTCCACCGTTAATTGTTTTTCTTAGAATTCTCTGTGATGAAAAGCAGAAGGACAGTAAGCTTCTCTAAATGAGCAATATTTATTTATGCAAACATAATTAACACAAGGAAATCTTGATTGATACTGAAAACTATATAGTATGACTAATAAGAGACTAGTTGAAAATGTTTAGATTTGATTGGAAGAAAAAACAAATCTAAATGAGAATTGTCGAATAAATTGTTTTCAATAAAAAGATAATATCCATTGACTAGAAATGGTCAAAGATAATAGGGTGTGGGTGTGGCTGTGGGTGGGTGTGGGGTGTGGCTGTGAGGATGTGGGTGTGTGGGTGTTGGTGTGGGTGAGTGTGAGTGTGGGTGTGGGTGTGGGTATAGGGGTGTGGATATAGGGCTGTGGGTGTGGGTCTGGGTCTGAGTCTTCTATTTTCCTACACCCAAAACAAATTCATGTATTCATTCATATTTAATTTTTTTCATTAAGCTTCACGTAAAATAATTTCTATTCCTTAGAAAACGACAAAATCAATGATATATTTTTCGAACAATTTCATATTACGGAATTATATCTTGAACAAGAAAGCAGCATGCCAAAACATTTTCAAGTCTTTCGAGGACAAGGTTTATCCATAGAAGATTTGAAAAAATGAAAAAAACTAAAGGAGGACTTATGTCCTTCAATAGCTTCCTGTCGACAAGTCGCAATCGCAATATTACACTGGAAACTTTTGCACGGCCAGCTACAGAGAATCCCAATTCAGTTAGGATTCTCTTTATTATGAATATTGACACGGATATTTGCAAAAAATCATGAACACCATTTGCTGAAGTAAGTCAAGTTGGCTACTACAAAGACCCAGAGGAAGAAATACTTTTTTCGACACATACAATATTTCGCATCGATCGAATTGAACGAATCCACGACAAACATACTGGTCGGCTGTGGCAAGTTAATCTCACTCTTACGGGTAACGACAATCATGACCTTAATACACTTACCGCATATCTACGTGAGGAACTTAGTGGGATAACAGGGTGGTCTCGACTTGGCCATATACTTCTTAGACTAGGTGAGTCTACAAAAGCAGAACATCTCTATCAGATCCTTCTCGAACGGTCATCTTCTGATAAAGAGAGATCGGATTACACTCATCAACTTGGTTGGGTGTATAATAGCATGGGCGAGTACTCCAAAGGACTTTCATTCTACGAACGATCATTTGAAATCCGAAAATTAATTCTTCATCCGAATCATCACGACTTGGCTACTTCCTACAACAATATCGGTAATGTGTATTCTAATATGGGCGAGTACTCCAAAGCACTTTCATCGTACGAACGAGCATTTGAAATCCAAAAAATAACTCTCCCGCCGAATCATCCTGACTTGGCTCGTTCTTACAGCGGTATCGGTTTGGTGTACTCTAATATGGACGAGTACTCCAAAGCACTTTCATCATATGAACAAGCACTTGAAATGCAAAAAAATAGCTCTCCCTCAGAATCATCCTGACTTGGCTTCTTCCTACTACAACATCGCTTCGGTGTATTCTAATATAGGCGAGTACTCGAAGGCACTTTCATCGCACGAACGAGCATTTGAAATTCGAAAAACAGTTTTGACTCAGAATCATACGGACTTTGCTAGTTCGTACAACAACATCGGTTTGGTGTATACTAGCATGGGCGAGTACTCGAAAGCACTTTTATTGCACGAACAAGCACTTGAAATCGATCGAAAAACACTCTCTTGGAATCATCCTGACGTGGCTCGATCCTACAATAACATCGGTTTGGTATATACTAACATGAACGAGTACTCAAAAGCACTTTCAGCGCACGAAGAGGCACTGGAAATTCAAAAAATAGCTCTCCCTTCGAATCATGGTGACTTGGCTCAATCCTACAACAACATTGGTAATCTGTATAGAAACATGGGTGACTACTCGAAAGCACTTTCATATTACGAAAAAGCACAAAAAGTCTGGGAAAAATCTCTTCTTCCAACGCATTCACATATTGCGGTTGTTAGACGAAACATTGAAAACATGAAAAAGAAATTGTAACTGTTCTTTTTCTTTTTTTTCCTTTTCATGAGGATAATAAAGTGCAACTGCGTCTTTTTTTTGTGGCGTGCGGTGTTCGAACGATTTTATTCACCTATATGAAATGTTTTTCGTGCACGCAACTAGAGCGAGCACCTGTGTCCCGTTGGAGTGTACAGTGAACAAAGACAGCAATGGCTGGAGAAGCATGGATTTATAGTAACAAGTGCATGGTACGTACGAGACGAAGACGATGATTATGCAAACATATATATATGTAACACGTCACTTCAGTGAACATCTTTACGTCTATCAATAGAATGTTGAATCCCTCCGGCAGAGCTATGAAGCCTCTCTATGTGCTAGTAAATAATACAGAAACGCAAGAGTATGAAACAGACCGCAAAAAGAAGAGAAATGTAACTCAAAAGAATGCAAGAAGAGCGATGCAAAAAGATGGTGACGAAATCGTTGAAATCGATCTCATCTCGATCTATTCGTCTTTACACTTATCGGTTTTATGAGAGTCATCTGTGTACGATATAATTTGCATGATTATCTTTTTTTGTTTTTAGATTGAACTAGAATGTGCAAGGACAATGTGGATGTTCAGGAGGAGAATGTAACAAGATTGGATGCTTTATTCATGTTAGAGATTACATACAGATGAGTCGAATAAAGGGATCTCTCATACACCACTATCTATAACGTTGGTTGATTTTTAGATAAATCATAGGTAACAAAATGATGTCGGTTCTATTATCTTCTCCATGTTCTGCATGCATCTTATCGCGCACAATTCATTATGAAGAAGCTAAGCAAATATTGATAAATTTTACTTATATTGTTCTTTCTTGTTCTTTATATCACTCTATGAATTGGTCGCACAAAGTTGTACGAGACAAGTGAGTTTAAGAAATTCAACAATACTCTGAATCAGTAATGACGAACGATATATTATAAAAGTTAGGGTAGTCGTGGCACAGTGGTGTAGCGAAGGGAGGGGCAAATGGGCAATTGCCCATTTCATTTGGAGATTTGTCCATTGTAAGTTTTGTTAATAAGCTTTTGCCCATTGAAATTTTATATTTTCAGAATTGTTTATTTATTTTTGGATTAAATACTGTTTGTATTTCTTTTCTTCGGTCTAAATTACATATGCACTTTATGCTTCCTCTTTTCATAAAGAATTAAGAAAAGAAGAAGAAAAGAATCGCTTCTTGTATTTTAACCGTAAGTATGGGTGAACGTAAGTTCAATTTTCTGGAGAAAATACTAACCATATAAAGGTAGAAAAGAATATATGAAAGAGAAGAGAAACAAGAACACAGAGAAACAGAATGCATACAAGCATATGGATGTGACCAATCGGCTTGATATCCTAAACTTTATTTGCTCATGTAGCTGGTAGCACTTATCGGAAAAATGTGAATTTTTTACCAGTTATAGTATATAGATAATGCTAATGAATGGTTATTGTTTCAGCTGTATATCCTAATAAGAAAGAGAATTATCGATTGTTTTTTTATATCCAGTTTGTTAGAAGAACTCTGTATCAGATTTTTTACGCTTACATCGATTTCTATTAAAGTATTTCAAACATCATGAGGTATCAATAACAAAGTTTTATTACTATATAGTTTATGTGCAACTATATCCAACGTAAAATGTTGTATGCTGATAAGTGAAATATTCAGCCAATTGTAGAGTAGATAGAATATAAGCATCTTTGCAATTTTAACAAAGCTGGTGAAAGTCATCAAAAGCTTTTTTATAAACAAGGCTCAAATAATAAAGAATTGAGAAGTATAGAACATCTTACGTCGGGTATAGTTGTTAATAAACTACATAGTAATAAAACTTTGTTATTGATACATCATGTTGTTTGAAATACTTTAGTAGGAATCGATGTACATCCTTGGACAAAGGTCTTCCTCCTCTGCGTTTTTATACTACCATACTTTGCATGAAATTTAATGCCAAGTAAAGATATAACATGAGAGTTTTATTACAGTGTGATCTGTACACCATACTCCAATAAAACTCTCATGTTATATCTTGGCAATAAATTTCATGCAAAGTATGATAGCATAAAAACACAGAGGGGGAAAGACTTTTGTCCGGAGGTGTATCATATGTCCATAGGGGAACTTACGATCTCAATCACGCTTGATAGAAGTAAGAGATCATTTCAAAATAACCTAAATGACCCAATTTTGCGAGCTGAACACGAATCTGAAGACAGTTTTCATGATTTCTAGAGAAATTTGTAGGAGGTATGCCCTATGGTCAGTAGATAGGGTAGCCTACACTGTGGCTCATGCTAACTTGGTCCCCCACTCGGCCTTTTGAGCTTGACAATTTAGTGTCAAAAGATGTATGTTGGTGAAATCTTTATCTGGTGAAAAAAGAACTCTAGGACTATGTACAGTACGGGAGAAAACTCCAAAATACGGACCATCCGGAACAAGCCATTTCTCGCGTTTTGGACAGGTTTTGACCGATGGCGTTTTTATCAGCTTATATGTCTAGGACTTGAATCAGATAAAGTTGTATCCTAAACTGTTCTCTATAAAATGAGACGTTTCTGAGTTCAAACAGTCGAGCCGTTCGTGAGATAATATCAAAATACTGAGCATATCCTCAGAATAGCAGTTTTTGAGGTCAAAAATGATCCTCTTAAACTTGTTTCAGCTCGCATTTTTCATAGATAAAGCCAAATGACTTAATATTTTGGATTTGTTTATGGTTTGCCTAGGCATTTCATTTGAGATAAAAAAATCGAAATATTTTTTTCTCCGGCGACCTTTGCATTGAGTAGGGGTCTTCTCTCGCGGACTCTCTCTTAAAAATATCCAAAGCACATCCGACTTAGAGTTGAGCTTCGAGTTTGATGCATATCTGGTTAAAAGAACTTCATTTTTTGTGGGTTTTTTTACGTTATTAGTACTTTTTGGGCCAAGAAAATTTCTGGTCTATCGATAAAAGCCTCGCCCATTTTGCCCATCATTTTTTTCCAACACTAGAGAAGTTTGCCCATTGGTCTAAAAATCCTAGATACGCCACTGATGGCGAGTACTGTAGATCTGAATCTTTTTTTTTTATTAATTAAGAGAATATTTTTGCAAAAAGAAATAAAATATAGATGCATTAACTCTATTGAATAAACTTAGAAACAGATTTTGAACTGTTCTCAAGAAAGAAACAAATGCAACAATTTATCATGATTCATCCAATAGGTTTTTTTTATTGTAGCTATATTTTTTCTGTAATGATGTGATATGTTTCAATAGAAAACAAAGAACCCATTCGTGTCAATTAAGTACTACAAAAAAATTTCCTTTTTTTTTTCTGTTCGTTTCAAAATATAGATTAAGCTGCTTAAATTTTTCTTACTCTTTCTCTTTTTTATTTCCAATTTATCAATATTTATTTCTAAACAAACATACAATGGCTGCTGTATATGAATTAGAAGATCCAAGTTCAACAAAAAATCAACGTTTAGTAAGTTTGAAAAAAGCAAAAATTTTTGTTACAAGAGAAAAAAAGAAAAAGAATTTTTTTCTTCATTTTAGAAATCACTTCGATTAATTGAATTAAGTGATCATATTATACGTTTAAATCGTCGTGAAAATACACAACTTGAATTACGTTTAAATCAACTTAAACGACAAGAAACAGTGATTCGACGAAAACATGATCGAGAAATTTATTGGAAACGTTTACAACTTGAACGAATATATGAAACATTACATGATTCACCAACTGAATTAACAGATAATTTTCGAATGCAAACACCAATGTCATTTCATGCGGTTAGAATGCAACGAAATCAATCTGCACCACCGAATATCAAAAGAACACAAGTTGAAAATAAATCTCAATCAAGACCAAATACAACACCTACTGCTGCTATTCGACGTGATAAACGAGCATTGAGCGCATTTAAAGAAATAACACTTAAACCAACATGTCGAACATTAGGAAATTTGTTAGTTTTATTAGATAGTGAGAAATATTTTAAAAATTAACAATTTCATGACAAAATTCAACAAAATAAAATGACCAAAGGTAGAGTGATGATTTGTGAGAAAATTCGTTCAATTGAATTTTAATGATATGTTCGTGTAGAAATAACGAAAAGAAACTGTAGCTTATATTTTTTTAAATGATTTTATTTAACACAGACTGATCCTCGATTACCAAATCTTATACATTTTTCTTATCGCGTATGTACTTGTTACTCAATACAAACTAAACGAATTATATTGCGATAGATAGGCCTTGAAAAATTTCTATAAAAATCATTCATCAAACATGTAAAAAGAGAAGCCAAGGTCTTATTGAATGTCATTAAAATATGGCACCAACATCAAGTATAAACCATCCTATGCATTGAATTAGGGTTTACTCGTTTTGAGTTTTATACTAATTGATAGAACTTTTCATGAGCTACAAACCTATATACAATTTGCCAGGAGAAAAAAATTGCGTATATGTCTGAAGTGAAGAAAGTTTTGTGTCCGGATAGGCAAAAACAGCGGTTTTTTGCCAATATTCAGTGATTTCTGTCGTAATAATCATCTTTTCAATCACAACAACGGATAACATATTCGGAATCGGTATATAAAACCATGTCGATTTATGTATGTTTCAAACTTTTTTGATGACTTTTGTTTTGAGTCTAAATTCGACCCTTCAGAGCTGTCTCAAAAAAGTTTGAAACATACATAGATCGACGCGATTTTATATACCCATTCCGAATATATTATCTGTTGTAATTGAAAATATAATTATTACGGCCGAAACCACCGAATACCAACCAAAAAATGTCATTTTTGCCTATTCGAACAAAACTTTCTTAACTCAAAATATGTTCACAGTTGTTTTTCATGACAAAAATTATACGTGCATTCGTAGCCCAGGAAAAGCTCTATCAGTCGGTATAAAACTCAGAGTGAGTAAGATGTAGTTCCGTGCAAAAGATGATTTATACTCGATGCTAACACCATATTTTAATGGTATTCAACAAGAACTTGTTTTTTTTTACATTTTTGATAAATGGCTTTTATAGAATTTTTTCAAGCCCTATCTATCGATATATAATTCGCTTCGTTTGCATTAAGTAACACGTGTAAGATTTGTTAATTCAGGATCCTCTTATAGAGACTAAAATCATTTGAAAAATATAAGCTATAGTTTCTGTTATCACTTTCTTTATTTCTACACGAATACATCATTAAAATTCAATTGGGCTAATTTCCCTACAAACCGTCGCCCTTTCTTTGATCATTTTTATAGCAATTAAAAATTTGTCAATATTGTCTTCCTGTGTTTTTTTTTATTCGATCAATTATAATTAATACCAGTTCAATGTTTACATATTACTAAAACCAATAAAAGCAGCGCGATTGAATACGATGTTTCAATGATACAAGAATGCTATTGAAAACATTTTTTTTTTTAGCAAGGAATCATATTTATTTTTTCTATGTACAAATGGAATCCATATTCGTATTGAAAATTTTTAGAAGCTTTATTTTATTTCTTTATTAAACTGAGTGATACAAGAAAAAACACAGCTGCCATTGTGATATGTTGTGTAATGGCGGATTAAAAAGGCAATCGTACCTTCTTTTAGAAAATATTTTTACCGAGCAGAAGACACCCATAAATGAGCTAATACTACCTCTAATGAATTTCAAAACACGTTTTTTTTGACTATAATTGATCGTTTCCTTCATTGAAACGCTCCATCCATACTAATATTCTGAATTTGTCAGTGATATGAAATATCAATAAGATTTATGCCTGTACTGAAATTAAATTTTTCATTATATTTAAACCAAATGAGTTGATGTTTAGATCATTAATAAACGAATATTCATGAAAAACAACAACGTTGATAAAAACTTTATTGAAATTCTACGATTATTCTCATTAAATACTGTTCATTGCTATCTGTCAAACATAACTTAATATATTACCTTTTACTCCTTACTATTAATAATTACATTAATATTGAAGTGTAGGAAAAAGAGATATAGGTGAGAACTACTAATTATTTTAATAAAGTAACTTTCGTTGCTTTCTTTACAACCGGTCCACCCTGTGATTTACTAATCTATTTTTGACCTTTGAATTGTCATAACTTAGTAACTCAATATAATAAACAGGTGAAACTTACACTGCTGCAAGATATATGAAAATTCTAGTTTAACTAAAATTTTCATTTTATTTAGACAAGAATAGAAAGTTGTATTAATGCACTCATCCAAAGGATCCCATTTTCATTAAAGCTATGCAAAAAAACAGCTCATATTCTAGTGGCGAACGTAGCATTTCAGTTCAGCGGGAGGCTCATTGTGTAGTAAGCCCATCCTAACCTAACAGAAAGCGTCTTTTCCGCACAAAAAATTCTTGATTTTGCTTGATGTATTTTCACCATTATTCAAAATGAATGACATCCATCGATATAGAATATATAAAAATCTAACAAAAAAAAAATTGTTTTGTATTCGATAAATCTTCTACTCAACTTTAACTAAGCATGATTCATTTTAGCTGGACAGGTTATTTAGCTCTTCGAGATCAAAAAAAATATAATTTGTTCATTTAAGTCAATAGTAATATTTCAATATAGTTTTTTTCTTCATTTTTTGTTTCTATGTATCTGAACTATAAACATTCATTTATTAGTGGTAAAAAAAAATAAACCTATTGGTCAATCTACTTTTGAGTTACTTTATACATTTGCATTAATTTAGCTAGACATATACACAAATGTAAAAAGCATGATCTATGATATCATATAACGTTGTTAAATAGAAATTTATCTTTATAAGACTAATATTTGCTAACTAAATCATAGAAAATAATATAATAATAAAATATTTTAAAATGCCATAGTAGATGTTAATTACAAATTAAAAGATGGTAAAATCTAATGAAAATAACCATCAATATTAAACTTAATCGATTTGCTATAAACTATGTGCATAATTTCAACTTTTGATATGTCAGTTTTATCTATTTATTAAAGCTCATCTTTATTCACTAAATCATTTTATTTATATAAATTAAAAGTAAAGCTGAATATGAACGTAAGTTAGTAATCATATAATCGATATTCAACTATAAATGAGCTATTTAATTCATTATAAAGTCCATATATATTTTAATCTTAATGTTTATCTTTATAGTGACATATAACTAAATTGAAAATGTATGATCAATGTCATGACCTTCCCTACATTCCAATGAAAAAGATATAATACTTGCCATGACTTGCATTGAAATTGACATTAATTTCAGTGTTATTAAATAGAAGAAATTTACCTCTTTCAAAAAAGAAACACATTTGAAATTTAGTATAATTTTCATAACAAAAAAATGAAGTAATTTTTCAATTGAAACTCATCAATGAGTTTACCTTTGCTTGGTTGTTTTTATTATTTTAAATTAAATTTTTTTCATTGCGTGATATCACGCTAATATACATACGGGCACAACATCACACCACACAGATAAAGACAAAATAAAACCATTAATATTCAAAAAGAAAAACAACAATGAGAACATATGACTTAAATACAACATTAAAAGTACATCAGAGAAAAAAACAGAAAGGTTGAAATCTTATCATTTATATAAATATATACACAGACACCAAACAACAACATCAAAAAACAAAAACAAAAAAAAAAGAAATTCAATAATTCTTATCTATATAAAGCTACTCTATCTATTCCTAGCCATAACATTCTTAATTAATATACATGAAAGAAGAAAAAAATAATTAACACTAACTACTATGAAACAAGTAATTCGCGACTTGAACTTAATGAATTCGTTCGACTTTTATTTGTATTTGATGTTGTTGTTGTTGTTGTTGATTCAGTAGCTAAATCAAGTGATTGTGTTGAATTCGATCGATTAGGTGATTTTGATAATGTTGATGTTCCTTCAAAAAATGTATTTATTAAATCATTATTTTCAAATAATGGTGATGTATCTGTGCTTCGTGGTAATGTTTTAACACGTTTATTTGTTAAATTTAATTCATTATTATAACAAGTACTATTAATTAATTCTGACGGTTGATAAGATTCATCTGTTGGTGATGAACGTTTTAATGTTATACTATTTGGACGTAATAATTTTGATGGTAATGATGTATGTTGTGGTTGTGGTGATTCAACAGATAAATTAGCTATACCAGATGATGGTGATAATAATGATTGTGGTCGACGTGTATTAACCAAATCAAAATTAAAACATTTTGGACGTGATAAACTTTTTGGTTGATCATTATTATGTTCACGTTTAAGTGAATTATTTCCTTCAATTTGTATAAAACGACGACGATCATTTGAAGGTGGTTCTATTGTTATACATTTAATTATTGGTATTGTTGTTGATAATTTTGTTGATGTTGGTAAACTACGTTCATATTCAGATAATTGACCCATAAAATTAAAATTTGGTGATATATGTGATCGACGTGCTTTTATATATCGATAAGCATCATCAACAGATAAATTTAAATGACGCATTATATAAGCAACAGCTAGAGCTGGTGAACGACTAATACCAGCTAAAAAAAGAAATTTATATATATATATATGAAAACTTTAAAAACTAATGACAAACCTAAACAATGAATAAATACGCGTCCATTATTAAGTCGAGCTTTTTCTAAAAAAAGAACAGAAAAATAAATAAATTGTATCTTTTCGATCTGTCTATAGCAGGTGTTACATCGTGAATACACGGTAACATTATAGTTGGTGTTCTCCCTTCATGAAAAATATTTCATCACGTGATATCATCATATTACATGATGGAATATTTTCCATAAGAAGGGAACACCTGCTATAGAAATATCAACAAAAAGATAAGTCAAATTTACCAATAAAATTAAATGCTTGATCAAAATAAGGTAATAATTGTGCATTGAGACAATCATTAACAGGTATTCGAAGAAAATGTTCATCATTGTTTTCATCAAGAAAAGGTGCTCGCTGTCCTGATATGCTTACATTGATAACATGTGTTATATGATTATCCTATAGAAAACGAAAAATAACAGAACACACACACATACACATGTGAAAACGAGAAGAAACAAAAAAATTTTGTTGATCTTTACCTGCATTGCTTTAGACGATAAAACATCTTCCTGTGAACCCAAATAAAGAAATGGTAAAATTTGAGATGGACCAACATTTGGTGGTGCCGATGTTGCAAGACATTGTTCACTAGATGATCGTTGTGGCATATAATTGTTATTGAAAAACATCGTTTTTATATGTATCCAAATAATAAATTTTTAAATTAAATTATATGAAAAGTTTGATCATGCAAAATAGATTTGAAAATATTTGCTCATTCATTCCAGGTGTCTTTAATATTTCAACAAACGCAAATTATAACATTCTTATTCGTTTCTTTAGTGAATCATTCATTTCAAGCTAAATAAACTATACAACTACACATATACACAGATGTTTGATGATGACTCATAGAACATTTTTTTTTCTTTCGAGAAGGCAGAATTTATTTTTTTCTTTCGACGCAATTGATCTTATTAGAACCAATGAAATTACTATCCGAATATGAATAAAACATTACTTAATATTATTTTAAATTGATAATATTCAAAATGAGTAAGATATTAATAATCAATGGTAAATATATATGTGTCTATTTAGTTCAAATGAACCAATCGATTAATATTCCATCTTTTACCATTCTATATCCAATAAATAATTATTGTCACAATAAAAGTATGAAGAGTGAATCAATATACGAAATAGTTAAATATATACGCAATACATCTTGAAATTTCCAACTTAGTCAAACATATGAAAACAAAAATGACTGATAAAATTGCATTAAAAAGAAAACATTTCGTAATTTTATGAATCACCATTATGTTTTATTTTCTACGAAAATTTGTTTTTCGATGTGAGGACTCGTGCTTCAATTTAAGAATTCTAATAATTAACTAGCTATAGTTACAAACCAATAGAGAAAAAAATTATCTAATAGTATCAATTAGAATTTAAATCTTAGAAAAGATAAACTGTACAAGCGTGGAAGTCGAAGAAGCACTCATGCGATTCGAATCGGACAAAAACTGTTGGTAGACTTTTCAGTATAATAGGCTGTTAGCATCAACAGGTGACATTATATCGCCGCGAGCGCTTAAGTAAATTGGTCTTTGTCATCATCTTTCATGTAGTCTATGATGATTAGTCTTTCTTATATATACATACAGATTTTCCTTACTTTTTTTCTCCGGTGAAATATATATATATATTTATAATAAACAAACTGATGAACTTATATACTGATTCTACGTCTTCATATTTCGAATAGACAAGTTTCCAGTAGGAAGTGTATCTTACGTGAGTCATCTAGTCCCACACAGGTCAGAGATTTTAATAACTATCTTTCGGCTTACGTACAACGCGCGAGCAGAAGAAGTTGATAATTAACTGAGATCCTCACATAGGTGCTATATCGACGATAGCGTGAACAAATGTACGATATGGGTACCGCTTCGCCAAAGATCAGGTTACTCCTGCCGAGGTTTTGTAGTCATTATATCACGCGCAACGTATCTATTCACTAGACTCCATCGGGTTCACGAGTTTTTGGATCCAAATCTGGTCGAAACAAAAGTTTCAGACTCGGATCCGAATCCGAGGGTTCTATTGTGTACACAAAAATATTGGATTGTAATATAAGTTCTGAGAGTTTAGAATATTCGTGCAAAAATCACTTAAATTTTTCTTGACATTACATTATGTCGTGTATTGAATTATATAATACGAAGAAAAAGGTCAATATCAAGTTTATTGACTTGAGAGAACAGAAACAAAGAAGAATAGATGATGAAAGAAACGAACAAAAAACTATTGACAAATAATAACACAAAGAACGCACAATGTATATAGGTATATAGAGTGACACAATGGAATACTCTATAGAACGAAAAGGAGTATACATTACACAAAAGCAAAGGAAAAAAAACAGAAAAAAAACAAAAGTTAATGTCCCTACATCACACGTCATGAGTTAAATAATATGAGTCACATACTGAATTTCGTATGGAAAGTGCAAAGGTCAATCACGGTCAATATTAAGTTTATTGACTTGAGAGAATATAAAAAAAGAAGATAGCGTCTACCTGTTACAAATACAATTGATGATCGAAAAATTCATATTCGTTATTGTATGCTGTACGAGTTTGATCGAGGGTCAACGGTAGCGGCAGCAACAAGGAAGCCGCCGACAATTCCAGGTGTTACCGTTAGTTTGCCAAGTTCCGTTCCGGTGAGACCATCTTGACGGATAAAGCTCGGTCAGGGCGACCTGTGGAATTTGACGACGAAGCGTCGGAGACTTTACTTCATGTTAATTCACATGAAACAATTTATGAATTGACCGTTCTACTCAACTTTTCTCATGTGACAGTGGATCATTATTTTCACGCTCTAGGCAAGGTCCATAAGTACGGAAACTGGGTTCCATGACAATTGTCCACAAACAACTTGGTTCAGCAAGTATCAACTTGTGGTTCGTTATTATTCCAACAGAACCATGATCCATTTTTGGAATGAATCATTACTGAAGACAAAAAAATGGATCTGCTACGTCAACTTTCGTCGTAGAAAGCAATGGCTTGATCCTGACCAGAAACCATTACCGTACGTAAAAGCAGGTTTACACTCAAAGAAGACAATGTTGTGTGCTTGATGACATATGAAGCGTGTAATCTATTTCGAGCTCTTAGATACTAATCAAATGGTTACCACCGATGTTTACTTTCAACAGTTGCAGCATTTACATGAAATTCTACTTCAAAAGTGATCAGCCTTCGCAAATCGGAATAACGTCATTCTTTTGCACGATAATGGAAGACCATACCTTGTAAATTTCACTCAAAATCAAATTAGACAATTGGGATGAGAAGTTCTTGAACTTGTACCTTGCACCATTCAATTATCATTTGTTTCGATCTTTTCGAAAGTATTTATATGACAAATGATATGAAGACTTGCATGAGATCAAATTCGACTTTACTGCCTTTTTCGAATCACAACCGTCTAGTTTCTACAGACATAGGATTGAACAATTGCAAGCAAGATGTGCGAAGGTTGTCGAAAAATAAATTTTTTGTTGAACAGAACAAAATTCTCAGAACTTATGTTACACCTCAATAGATGTTCACCCTTCCAGAGTATACTATATAATAAATGTCTAACATTTGCATCATAGTAAAACGATCTATTAATATGGTTTTCAATCGACTAGAACATTTATAAGATGTATGTGAATTAGCTAGAATCGATTCTGCTTCAACTATAATATCGTTATCATGAGCAAAACTTTCTGATTTCAAAAAACAAAATTATATGTTCATTGAAATTTCTTATCAACTTTAGTTTGAAAGTCATTTTTTTTTGGGTTTTTCTTTGTTTGATGTATAGTTGGGCAGTTAGTTATTGTTGTTTTCCGTATATATGTTTTAAAATAGATAAGATCATTATTATGGAAAAATATGTTCTTCTCTTTACATCATGACGATGCTATTTCGGTAGTTATTATGTGTTGATTGACACTTGAAAAGGCTTAATCCTTCTGTTTATATGTTATTACATACTTAATCATCATTTTCAAAAGCATTTTATAATAAATCATCGAGTTTTTTTTTTGTCAGTACAAATAGATCTGACTTACATAAATCGAAAAATATAAATGTTTATTCATATTTTAACTTATTGGTTGTGTTATATGTATATCATCTTTAATGTATATGTTTTTCTACGAACGAACCTTCTACTTGTATAGACGAAGCAATAAATGTTTGATTCTAACATGTAATTTGAATATGCTATTCGAGCTAGTCAAAATTATCTGCCTAAAATAGTATCATGATTTCATATTAACATTAGCTTTTATTGTTTTTTAGATTACGTACACTCACGTCTCTTCTGATTCATTATCAATTTGTTTATGACAGTAAGAATTTTGATTCTGATAAAAAGAATCTATTCCTGTGATTTATATAACAAATGAAAAAAATAAATTGAATATTTTTTTCTATTAATAATATGTATAAAATTTCATTTCATATGTCATTAGTTTAAATATTTTTATATCAATATTGTCCAAAGAAAATAGTTAAATTCTTGATAAATAGTTCGTTCAAAAGATCAACTGATGAGTAGATTTTATTACTTTTTTTTTAAACTGTTTTTAACAGAATTTTCTGGTTTATAATGCATACATACAAAAAATTAATCAAAACTATCTTTTTTTTTTAGTTTTCTTCATCTTCATCATCAGTCATATCAGCCATGAAATCTTCGGATTGTTGTAATCCAACAATTGATTGTTGACTCAATACTGTATATGTTGTATCTCCAAATGCTGTAGTCGTAGTATTTTTATGATTTGTCGTACTTATCTATCAAACGAAAATTTATAAATTTTTATTTTTTTTTAACTTAATTGAAATTATATTTTCTGAACAATTTACTCGTTGCTTAGGATCAATCGATATATTATCTTCATCAATATTAAATTCTTCATCAATTGGATTTATCTGTGTTTCTAATGTTGGTGATGTTGATGGTGCAGGACGTTTTTTTCCTCCACGATTGACACCAGTTGTATTTATTGTATATTGTCGATAAGATACAAGATCATCTTCATCCATTGTTGAAGTATCACTAGAAGAATAATTTTATCGAAATTTTTATCAAATAAATTTATATTCATACTTTACACTTGTTTGAGTCATATTGAATGATATATCAGTTTCACCTTCTCGATTTGCCATAGTAGCAAATACAAAAGTACCATCAAAATAGAATTCTTCTGCATCGAAACAAAAAATAATTGGTCTATATAGAAAAACAAAAAAATTAATATTTTTAATACATAAATAATATTAACAGGTGATCGGAAAGTTTTTTAGACAAGATGTTTGTTCTCTTTTGATACACTAGAAAGCAGGCCACTTTTTTTATGATCTGGCTCGGCCCAAAGTAGTCCGAATATTGTTCGAGCCCACCCGGACCCGAAAGAAACTTCGTTTACAAAGGTTTTTTCTCAATAGACAGCCATTCCATATTTTTCAGCTTTCATAAAAAGTGATGACCAAGGAAGGAGGGGTAGCGTGGAGAAGTTTCTCCCTATCCCTACTCAGAAGTGAGCCAAATCTCAGAAAAAGTTATGTCAAAAAGGATAAAATCGTTGGGTCGGGCCGGGCGACCCGTTTTGAGGCCTGCTAGAAAGTATCTCTGATGAGTCGAAAGCTCTTAGTTAGGACGATTTTTTTGAATATGGGCTTAGAAATGTTGTGTATATTTTTGTTTAAGAATAGTGAGTAGAGATGTATGAGACTGAGGCTACGAGAAGAAAATTTTCGGACACTGAAATTCAAGTTTATAGGAAAATATTCTATGGTTTCAAGCAAATTATCTTATAAATCAAACGAATCAGAACACAATTCAAGAGAGATGACCCAAAAAAAGTGCTAGTTGTCCACTACATAAATCAAAAGAACAAGTGTTGAAGAATTATTTTAGATGCGATACGAATAAATTCTAGTAATAGTTTTTTCTAGACTCGGACCGGGAAAGAAAAGTTCGCTTAAAGTGAGCGACGTTTTAAAAAATCTCAAAAATTATTTTTAATAATGAGCCAACAGGTTTTTGTGTAAGGTGTAAATCCATTTTCGGACATAGTAAAACTTTTTAGAGTCGATCGTTTTGTAAAGCGGACACTTCTCTACAACATCTGATATTGAACTAAGCTGTAGCTTTTATTCAAGTAAGACTATAAACATTTTTTCAAAAGCTTCTTTCAATGTAAAACGATTTTTTGGTCAAAAAGTTGGTTTTTCCAAAATAAAAATTGAAGTATCTTGTCGACAGACAGAAAAACTTCAAATAGTGTATTTGTTAGGGTAGTTTCTGATCTATAATCTAATATATCCCTAACTTTTAGTTTCGAATCGCAATCGTGAAAATACAAAAATTTTTCTTCCGGACTAATTTTTTAGACTTTTCAAAGATTATTTCACTATTTTCGGACAAAGACTGAGACTAAATTCTCGTCCTGACTCATAACTTTTGATTTGTTGGAAATACTCTCTAGCGGATCAACAAATTTTCCGATCATCTATTTATTCAATAGTTGATTATTTACCGTCCACGACTATCGAAATATATTGTCATAGGTAAATTGAGTAAATCAGCTAAGCCTAATAAAAACTAAAAGAAAAATTTTATTTTGTTTTTATTGTAATTGAATAAAAATAATTTACTTTAAATTCTCGTAGACAAAATGTAATATCTGATTTATATTGTATATCATAACTAATAAATTCTCTTGGTTCACAAACAACTTGAAAATTCATACCATAAACAATACTTTCATCTAGATATAAAAAAAAGAAATTCTTTGAATGATCTTTTTTTTTTGTTTTTTAATTTTACTAACCATCATGAACAATTTCATCACATTTTTTAATAATAAATTGATCTTTTGTTGCACGAATTGTTATTTCATCCCATTTAGCTGGAAAATGAGCTGTTAAATCTTGTAATGTTTTACTCATAATTGATACACAATTTTTATATGATTGTTTATCAAAACGTGCTTGAAGTTTTTCACAATCAATATAAAAACATGAATGAATTTTAATAATATCTATCAATTATTATTTAAAATAAAAATCTCTAGTTTTTTGATTTAAAATAAATTTACTATATCGACAATGAAGTATAAATGATAAATTAGATTTTCGATCATCAAAAACAAGTTCAAGTCGTGTTAATTTACTTGATAAAACAGCATGTACTGCAGACATACATCGCTAAATAGAAAAATAAATATATTTTAATATCATCTACATACAACAAAACAAATAATTGGTACAGTTTTTTCATGAATCTCAAGTATGAAATTGATTAAAATTTGCAAACATAGAAGTAGTAATGAGTTGTAAATAGAAATTACGGGAGTAAGTTTTTGAACTTCCACCTCCGATGGTTTCGACCCGGCAACAGTAATTACTATTTCAGTGTTCTCAATCTATGGAAAACTATTACAGAATTTATTCTTATCACATCTTTAAAAATCTTTAAATAGTCGTTTTTTTGATTTATTTAGTCAATGACTAGCATTTTTATCTCATCTCTTTTGAATACGCTTTAGCTCGTAGGATTAGACATGAGCGAAACCATCTTGCCCATATCTAGGTATGATATATAAGATAATTCATTTAAAACTATAGAATATTTAACTATAATCTTTAACCCGAAGTCAGACAACTTTTTCTCATATTCAGAGTTCTGATCTTCGTTTGTAAGTCAATTCGAAGTTGTATCGGTTTATCTTTCGAGAAAAAAATTAATTCTTCAAAGGAGGAACGATCGGTTCTATCATTCTTTGTAGATCCACTATTGTATAAAAGTCATTATCACGAATGCAAGAATCTATCGATGAATGCTAAAGCAAATCAAATCAATTTTATTTCAATATTCTATTTTTGTCAGTTGCAATAACAAGTATGATTACTATTAGCTGACGTCGAGATGAATGCGCAGCGTCAGTTTACTGACCACTGAGCTACGAGGAGATCTCTTTAAATGTTCCCTTCTGATTTCAACGACTTTTTTACCTATAGACACTGCATAGTGTTCGAATAAAAGTCCTAAAATGATTGAGATTTGACTAAGCTATCGAAGTTTTAATATGTGTATTTTCTGGACCCTACGGTTTCGGAGAACTCGTATTTTCGAATTTTGCTCTGAAACTTTGATAGAATTGTTGCAGCTAACGCGAATGCCAATGTAATCAGTGTCAGTCAGTCACTGTCGATATTTCTGTATCGACGCCAACACTACGCATCATTCAGTTGATGTTATGAAATGCAAAGATGGCATCGTTTTGTATTTTGTTGGAAGCGACTCGATTCTATCTCTAATAGAATGCTTCTCGTATCATTAGAAAGATGCTTCAACTGAAATTTCTTAAATAGACATGACTGAATAGAATTTATACTTTCGCAGAAATTCGACATTTAATTTTTTCTTTTTGTAAATCATCTTGTGGCCATTCTTGAAAAAAATCTCGATAGAATGTAATACATGAATATGATGATCGTGATTGATTTGCTGTACGAAAACTTAACTAAATAAATCGAAAAAAAAAAAATAAATTCAAGAAAATTCTTCATGTAAAATATCATATTCTATTTACACCATTCGTTTTTGTAATTAATTCAATATATATTTCTTCACCAAGTTTTGTTAAAACTTGTAAAGCTTTACCAAAATCTATTCGTATGAAAAACTTTGTAATATTAAATATGATTCAATCAATTCTCTTACGTCGAACATGTTCCGGTGGAATAACAAAAATAAATTTTTTTTCTGTCATTATCTTAAAATAAAAATGAATTTTTTTTCTTTTATATTTTATTTGTTGTTTTACACATAATCATTATAGAAAAAAAAAAACTAGCAAGAATTACAGAAGACAAAAAAAAAAAAAAGAAAAATAATTAGATGAATCATCATTGATTTTTCAAGCAAGTGTTGATGATTCTTGACGACGTTTAGCAACATAGATACGATGATTTGCACATGCAATACAATAGACATATTGATCATCAGAAACTAAAATAAAGAATTTCAAAGAAGAATTATGAAACTATCGAGTATACACGGCATGCGATAAAAAAAATTCTTCTTGTACATTCAACGCATCGATGTCTGAAGCCACGAACAACAAAATTTTATTGTCCAATATCCTTTCTTTGAAAAGTTAGTCAATACAGACTTTTTCCCATTATCATATCTTTATGGAAATAAACTACATAAAATATCCTGTAAAAATTTGTATTCATTTTCGGTTTAATAAACGATTGAAATTTTTTGTTTATGACTTCTACTAATAAATAAATAATTAAAAATCAAAAAAATTAAGTTATTTCAATATAATATAGTGTTGACCGACTTAAGTTTTATAAAACGAATATGAATGAAAAATAGGACTTGTGATGAGTCTAAAATATCCATTTGATAACAATTCATCTCCTATTGGAATTCAAAATCAAAGATTTCCAAGTTAAATCTTATATATGGGCAAAATCATTTGTTAGCGACGTGACTTCGGAAAATTAAAATATGTGTATCTCGAGATAATGAGCTCTCTTAGATCTGATTTTTTATATGTTGTATGGACATTAAGTTACTCTAGATACCCTAAAAAAATTAGCGCTATGGAGCTTTGTCTACAGGAGTTACTGGCAAAAAAACAACCGTTAGCGACGTGACTCAAAAAAGGACATCGATTTCCACTTCGTGTATTTTAGTTTTTAATAACTCCCAATTCATGCACAATTTTAGAAAACTAAATAGGGCATTTCGTAGACGACTTCTAAGGCTATAAAGTTTATAGCCAAAATTTTTCTGAGTATGTCTAGATTTTTCAAAAAAACCGATTTATTTGTCGTTAGCGACGTGACACAGTACGACTACACAATCGAGATGATACTCTTGTAACCAACTGAAAAGTTCAAAATCGACTTCAAACGTTACAAATCATTACTCAGAATCCCTAGATGATGATAAGAGAAAAGCTTTCGCTTCTTCACTTTTCAGGGTCTCTGAAAAACCGATTTTTCGGAAGAAACTTTTCGGAGTCCAATCTTGCTAAAAATTTTACCATAGGTACAGCTTGTGCCCTAGACCCTATCCTAAAGTTTTCAGATTTTTTTCTCATATGGTTAGCGAGATATTTGCTAATTACTTTTTAATTAATTAATTTTAATTAATAACCACGTGAAAGACCAAACATTTTCACATAAGCCTATGCCAAAAGAATTTATTCAAAAAATTCACTCGTATAGAGAATCAGTCTCAAATGAAAGGTGCAAATGTCCTATTCTGCCTGATTTTGCCGATATATCTATGAAACATTTTATTCTCTACAAAATGGTGAAAAATAAATAAAAATTAATAATGATATCTTCAAGGCAAAACAGAGCTCACATCTTTCTCTTACATAATGATTTTTCAATATAAAAAAAAAACACTTTCAGCAATTTTCATTGTCATGACACAATTGTAAAGCGAAATCAGCGATCAAAGCTGAATTAAATACATTTTAGAGAATTTTTCTTCTGTGCAAAACTAACTCTGACGAACTGTGAAGCAATATTTTAATAAAATGCATCCGCAGGGAACTACAGGTGAATTTTTCTCAGGAAAAAAAGTCCTCTAAAATATATTTGGTTCAACGTAGTTTTCGTCACTGATTTCGAATGTCGTATTTATTTTGCTTTACAATTATATCATGGCAATCAAAACTGCTAAAAATGTGTGTTTTTTTTTATTGCAAAATCATTATGTAAAAGAGAGGTGCCAGCTGGAGCCCGCCGGTTTGGTACCGAACCCGGTTCCGGTCGTGCCCGGGTCCAAAAATTTATTGTTGACTGGGTCCAGGTCTAAAAAATGTTCAATAGATCGGATCCGAGTCCAAAATTTTTGAACCCGACGGGCTCTAGTGCCAGCTTCATTTTATTCTGAAGGTCTAAGAGAAAAGGATATTGGATGATGAAATTTTGGGCTTGGTGTTTTCAGATATCAATTATTTCATGATTACTCTCGTAAAATTTTTTTTTTTTTTAATTAAACCTGTAAATCGTTTAAATGCTAATTGTCTTGTTGGGTGTACGCTAACTTTAGCTGCACATAAAACCATTTTATAAATAAGATTGGCAGCTTGTTCATTATTTTGTAAATCACCATGACTATGTTCAACTGAACCATCTTCATTCATAATAAGATATCCAACACAATCAGGAACATTATCAAATACTTTATTTATTGATGAACTCATCTAAAATGATAGAAAATAACAACAAAAGAAAAAAGAAAACAAATTATTAAATAAATTTTTGGTTCTATTCTATTGCTATTTAACAATAAAAATTATAATGTCATCCAATTACGAATATGATTATTTGGATGATTATTACTTGATAATAACCATTGTTTATTATAATCTGGATTCATAAGACCAAGTAAACCACCTGTATGTAAAAATAAAATACTTTTTCCATCATTTGGAAATCGATCAGTATGTTTATTTCGTAATTCTTCACATAAACCCCATAAACATTTACCTGAATAAACAGGATCAAAAAGTATTCCTGTTTCACTTATAATATTATGTAAAAAATCTATTTGTTCATTTGTCATACGACCATAACCTAAACCAACATATGAATCACAAATATCAACAAGACTATCATTATCAACTAATTGAATTAAATTTTCAAGTTCTAATTGACTAAGAATTGTATTAAAATGAGTTTTAAAATAATTTTGATTATCCGATACAGCAAATGCATGAATACGTAAACGATTACCAGTAAAATAATTTGCTAGAGAAAGTCCTTCCATTGTACCACCACTACTTACTGGTACAACAAGATGACCAAGATTAAGTTTATCAATTAATGGAATTATTTCACGTATAAAACAATCGAAATATCCAAATATTCCAACTATATCTGATCTAAATACAAATGTAATATATATATATAATAAAATACAATAAAAATATTTACCCTCCTATTGGTATTAAATAACATTTATCTTTACCACCTAATTCTTCTTCTAATTGTTTCATTCTTGGTTCAATATCACGTTGAATATTAGCTTTTTTTGGTATCAAATATAATTTAGTACCTAATAAATAATTTAAAAGTACATTGCCTTGTAAAATATTTTCATCTTCATTATCACGATCAGTTCGAAGTAGAACATGAGCTTGTCGTTGAAATCGTGCAGCAAGTACAGATACAGCTTTACAATGATTACTATGTAATGATCCAGCTGTTATTATATGATGACATTCTGGACGTGAAAGTATATCAGCAAAAAGAAATTCAAGTTTTCGAAGTTTATTTCCACATGAATATGAATCAAGTTGATCATCACGTTTAATATAAATATTAACTGATGATAATGAAGATAAACGTAATTTTTCAACAGGTGTTTCATGATCGATTAATGATAATCGATATTTAGGTATAAATTTTGAATTAATATGTTTATCATCAATTGGTAATGAATATGTTTTAAGAAGAGATGATACAGATAATGTTGATAATTGACGATACATATACAAATAAAAAAAAACTAATAAATCTAAAAATAAAGATTTAATTTGCATAATCATTTATCAGTATCCAAAAAAAAAAACAATAATCGTTTATGCTAAACTCTTGAGAGAATATATGATTCCCTCATGTAATTTATTCAATACGAACAATATCAAACACTTTTCTTACCCTATCGATTTGATCTTAAGTACTATTAGAAATGAACAAGAAGGTTAATGCACAGTCAGAGATGTCAGCCGATACAGCGGCTGAAATTTTTCGATGATTTTTTTTTTTCAATTTTTTCAATTTCGAGAAATTCTGAAACAACAAAGAGACAAAACGATAGTATCTCTACAAATTGATTTGGAACGTCGGAAATTTTTAAAAATCAAATATCTAGTTTTGTATCGCGGCTTATAGATCTTAAAAAAATTTTCAGCCATTGGTACGGCTGATATATCTTAAAGATTTCGCGACAGTTTAGTCGAGCAGTTTACATCTCTATGTACAGTAAGCTATTAAAGAGTGCTATCCAAAATGATTCTCTTGCTTTTTCTGCAGAGTCATTCATAACTGACAAACTCTTGTCGGTTCTATAAATAAAAATAAAATAAAGACAAAAAAAACAAAACATTTTTTTTTTTGTTCCTCATTCAAATCTTCAAACATAACAAAGGAAAACTAAATAAAAATAAAATTGAACTATTGTTGTTTATTTTCTACTAATCGTTGTCGAACTTTGTTCAGATGAATACGTATTTCATCAATTAATTGTTCTCGTGGAATTAGAAACTAAATATATGAAAATATTTATTATTAGATAAACAAAAAAAACGAAAGTTCAATTAAACAAAAATAATCTAACC
Organism: Rotaria sordida; assembly: GCA_905250125.1. Classification (NCBI taxonomy): domain Eukaryota; kingdom Metazoa; phylum Rotifera; class Eurotatoria; order Philodinida; family Philodinidae; genus Rotaria; species Rotaria sordida. Next base: position 7,927 of record CAJNOL010001602.1, on the reverse strand, counting down.
TCATTTCGAGTAATAACATCACGAATTTTAATTGTATCAGTTTCTAATTCAGAACTACCAATAATAACACATAATTCAATTTGATTTTTTTCACAATATTGTAATTGATCAAGTAATTTTGGATTACATTTATATGCCATTTCTGTCTATAAAATTTTAAATATTTATTTTCAAAAAAAAAAAAATTTAACATATATAATCAAACTTTAAAACCATTTTTCCATAGATAGGTACATAATTTCATTCGTTCTTCTAAGAAATTCTTTTCAGCTGATGCTACATAAACTTCAGTTTCAATTGTTTTTGATTGAATTTTCGATTGCTATCAATGAAATAATGTTACAGACAAATATGTATTACCTGGAAATCAAAAGTTAGCCACATTATTTTGGGTATATCGTTACTATAACAGCGTATTCTCAAAAGAATAATACTATATTCGAAAAGCGCGTGAAATTCTCTACCACCCTGTATATTTTTATTACAGTTTGCCATCATAGAATATCTAACAAAATTCAGGACAACCTCATGTCCAGATTCCCAAACACTTGATTTTGCCAATGCCATCGAAAATAGTTTTTGAAATTTTTCATCACTATAAAATGATCCTATAAGAAAAGAAAATATATATTCTGATAGAGCGTAAAATTCTCTATCACTCTGTATATTTATCTGTTTTTTCGCATTTGTTCATTGGGGAAATAATTTGACAACAATGACATATTCTCAACTGACAATTTCAAAAAAATCAGCTTTTTCTTCTTTTTCTTCAATGATGGTAGTCACGAAAATGAACTTTCACAATTGTAGCGATGTAGTCTGATAGAGCGTGAGATTCTCTATCACCCTCTGTCTTTTTTTATTTGAACTTATGTGCTAAAAGAATAATTGAAGTGAAGATAAAGACTGTGCTTCAGATAAACTCTGGAAAATTTGACCTGGTTCAACCTTCCTTTGTTTTTATTTCGTGTTGATTAGCCACACAGGAATGACTTTTTGGAAATTTTATCGTATATTTTGATAGTCCTTCGTTTTCTAGATAAGCCTAATATGGTGGAATAAAAAACGGAAGGGATAGTAAAATGGGCGAACTGGTAGAGTTTGTCAGTAGATGGTTTCTGGATATTACTTGAATTGATTTGCATCTCATAAATATGAGGCAGGACATAACAATTACATAGGATGATAGAGAATTTCACGCTCTATCAGAAGATGTATTTGCATCACTAAAAGTTCATAGTTTAACTAACTAAAATTCGAACAAGAAAACTAAAACGAAGCACCAAAAAGTATCGATTTTTTGAAATTATCAGTTGAGAATATATCATTGTTGTCAAATTATTTCCCCAATGAACAAATGCGAAAAAACAGATAAATATACAGAGTGATAGAGAATTTTACGCTCTATCAGAATATATATATTTCCTTTCTTATAGGATCATTTTATAGTGATGAAAAATTTCAAAAACTATTTTGGATGGCACTGGCAAAATCAAGTGTTTGGGAATCTGGACATGAGGTTGTCCTGAATTTTGTTAGATATTCTATGATGGCAAACTGTAATAAAAATATACAGGATGGTAGAGAATTTCACGCGCTTTTCGAATATAGTATTATTCTTTTGAGAATACGCTGTTATAGTAACGATATGCCCAAAATAACGTAGCTAACTTTTGCTTTCCAGGGGTATATATATATGTCTATTAAATTAATTACTGTTAATTGATATTCTTTTATAGTAAATATTCTTTCAACACCAATGCTTACACCAATACAAGGTACGCATCTTTGTTTTGGATCAATTTTTCCTACAAGTTCATCATATCTTCCACCAGCAGCAACACTTCCAACAGCTATTTGATCATCATCTAATTGTGGATTATATTGATATTGTATAAGAACAGCTTCAAATATAACACCTGTATAATAATCTAAACCACGAGCTAATTTTAAATCAAATATAACCTAGAAAGACGTTTTTTTTTTCATTGGTTAAAAATAAATAATACTTGAAAATTGAATATTTTTTTTTTTTTCGTTTTACTTTATCCATAACGTTAAATAATGTTAAATAACGAAACAATAATTCAAGATCATTTAGAGCTTCAATAGATAATTTTTCAGAAGATAATTCTGGATCATTTCGAAGTTGTTCAATTAGATTTACATTGCCTTATAAGAAAAAAATAATGATTAAATTATACAGTACTAATTACAAGTATAAGACCAATATGTTTTTGATTGTATTCAACGATACTAAGCTTTTAACTCAAATCCAAATAGCAATTTGTATAGTCTTTATTTAGGACTTTATTCTCTTTAAGATGACACCCTCCGAACATAACTTTCACATAGTCTTCTTGGAGCTGAAAACTAATGTGTGTGTGGTTTTCGAAAAACTCTCTTCTCATAGTCCATTTATGGAATATATTTAATAGAGAACTTCATTGACTATTTAAACCATTATGCAGATTTGAGTTAAAAGCTTGATACCGTAGAATATGATCAAAAATACATCGGTTTTGTATTTTTGATCAGTACTATAGTAATGAAAAATCATATACCATGCATATGAACATATCGACTAATTTTATCAACTACTTCTGATGATAAACCTTTTTCATTAATCATTTCATTTCGAACAACATCCCAAGAATTCTATAATAATATAAAAGTATAATTTAAAAACAAATAAATAAATTTAAATTACTTTATCAAGTTTATCAATAGTCGAACTTAATGAACGAAAAAGTTTATCTGGTACACCACATACAGTAAAAATAGCATCAAGTAATTTACGATGATTGATCTACAAATAATAAGAACATACATACATATATATATATATATTCTAATTAACTTACATAAATTTTATATTGTCCTAAAGCAAGTTTATCAAGAATTTCTACAATAATTTTAATACATTCAGCTTCCGGTATCATTGGATCATAATTTCCAGCAATATCAAAATCACATTGATAAAATTCTCGATAACGACCACGTGTCATTTTTGGATTATCAAGTCGATAAACTTTTCCTATATGATAACGTTTCATTGTAGAAATTTTATTTTGTGAAAGATAACGTGCAAATGGTACAGTTAAATCATAACGTAAAGCTAATGTTTCTTCATCATCATCTTGATCTTTTAATTCATAGATAAGTTTAGAATCTTCACCATATTTTTCTTTAAGAAGTGTCTAATTAATACAAACGAAAGTAAATGAACATTAAAAAAATAAAATAAAATTTTACAGTTAATTCAATAACTGGTGTATCAATTGTATTAGCACCATGTTGTTTAAAACAATTGATTATTGTTTGAAAAACTTCTTCACGAATTTTCATTTGATTTGGATGATAATCACGAGTACCCTATAGAAAAAAAATATTTATCAATAATTATTGATTTATAATAAAATTTTACTCGTGGTATTTTAAGAATTTTATCATTATTTGTTATATTTTCTTTTCTTTGAATTAATTGATGATTAGTAGATTGTTCTTTTTTTGAATTAAGTAATTTAGTTACAGTATCATTGATCTGAAGAAAAAAAAAGAATATTATTAGTTTTTTTGTTCTGTTCTATTTACTTTTTGATTACCTGACGAGATCTGATACGATAAAAAGCTTTTTGATAGTATAAACAAGTATTTAAAATTAGTCTCATTATTTTTCTTTTTAATGGAACATAAAACAAGAATTACGCTTTTTTTTTTAGTAATATCTGCAATATGAAATGAAATGAAATTTATTATATCATTAATCGAAGAATTTAGTAATGAAAATATTTTTCTTTGAAAAGTTTTTATATAAAATCAATTTTGTATTTATTTGATGAGAGATCAAATGATTATTGTTAATTAATTATACTTTTCATAGATATGAAAAATATTAGTAAAAGATTAATATGTATAGTTAATAAAAAAAAAATGAATGAGCATTGGAATGCTAATTAAACCAACAGAAATTTATATAAGAGAATTCTTTTTTTTTTTGAATTTCATTTGACAGAAAAGAACGAATTTATTATTTTGTTTTTTTCGAGATTTTTGAATTGAGGTTCAGAGTCCGTAATAATGGTTAATGATAACCAATCAAATGAATTTTTGAAGCGACGCGTGTACAACAACACTAATCAATGATGGTCGTAAGAAAGAACAAAAAAAGCGCGTTGCTGCTCATTTTATATTGAAAGAGAAGGTGATAGTACCTTGAAGTTATGCTTGATTGAGTTACTGATCAGTTTGCTTTTATCGTTTTTTTCAATATTGAACTATTTCTTTCAGATTTCTTTATCGTTGTCTTGTTCGTTCGTTCGTTCTCTTATTAGTCATAGAAATATTCATTTGTCCTTGTCTTTACATCTTTGTACGATGCTTGTTTTCTTAATGTATTTCATAATTGAATTATAAAAACCTATATAATTTAAAATGAATATTTAAAATTCGAACAATTATTACTTTCTATTAATGATCATATTTAAAAAGTTTTGAAATTGAATAATGTCAAATCAACATAAATTATCACCTCTAACATCCGAAGAAGATCTATTTAAATTTGATACATTAACATTACAACAACTTGCAACTCATTCAGATCAAACTTTATCAACTATTAATGAAAATACTCCACAAATAACTACAACTGATTCAATATCATTAATGAATATACAAAAAGAATCTCAGGATATAAATGATATAAAATCTGATCGAACATCATCATCATCATTAGAAGATCAAGAAATAAGTGAAAGAAAATTATCTTTATCTGATATAACAAATTCATTACACCGTAAGATATCATTATCAGAATCTGATTTACTTTCATCATTACATCGAAGTATAAATAAACAACAACAACAAACAATAGATAGTCAATCAGATAATGATACAACGGATGATATACTTTTTCTTGAATGGGATAAAGAACGAAATTTATTTCAAGATTATATTAATTCATTACGTAAAGAAATTCGTGTTCTTTTACAAGAACGTTTAGATTATCAAACACAAACATCAATAGAATATAAACATATTAATGATCATCAAATGAAAATTGATTTATTACAAAAATCATTAGAAGAAAAAAATTTTGTTATTGAACAATTACAAATTGAATATGAATTAATGAAAGACAAAAATATAAATTTATCACGTAAAATATCTTTTTTAGAATCTGATACTAAATCACATATTAATATTATTGATGAATTAAAACAAAATCTAACTGATTTAACAGTTGATTTACAAAATCATATACTTATTAAACGACGTTTAGAAATTTCAATTAATAATTTAGAAAGTAATTGTCAACTTCTTGATGCTGAACGTATTAAATTAACAAATGATATTAAAGAAAATCAACATAATAAACAAGATTTAGAAAAATTATTACAAAAAGCTAATGTACAAATTGCTGAACAAGGTAATCTCAACTATTTACGACTAACCAAAAGTTCTAAGAACAATAAATAAAATAATGAAATCAAAGGGATATTTTTAGTTTTATTTTATTAAAAGTTCAAAAGGTGTGGGTGTTAAGTGTCGGTGGGCGTGAATGTGTGTGAAAAATGAACAGTGTTCACACCTACCCGTCTACATCCACACCCTTTGAACTTTTGATAAAATCAAATAAAAATATGAAAAAAGAAAGAGATATTTTTAGTTGTGTTTTATTAAATATTCAAAGTAGTCACTATTATTATTCATAGAGAGTTTCATATTTTCTAATAGTTTGTCGAAAGTTTTTGTAAACTTTTTTTCTGCAATATTTTTCACTATCTTGGAAACCTTCTGAGCTAGCGATTCTTCGTTTGCTCGAATAATCAAATTGCTCTTGATATAATCATTTATTAGGTCGGCACATAAGTTCTGAGCGTTTGGATCAATAAAATTATATCGCCAATATAAAACTACATTTTAAGACAAGTAATTATATATTCTGACAGAGCTCGGAATTCTCTATCACACTGTGTATTTAACTTTTGACTTGCATTTATTTGCTGAAAAACTATTTTGAATACAGTGAAGACACCCTCATTCGTATTGACAATGTTCGAAATATTTTTCAGCAAATAAGTTCAAGTCAGATCTGAATATTCAGGGCAATAGAGCATTTCAAGAGCTCTCACAATATATAATTACTTTTCTAAAAAGTCGGATTACTGTAGATATAAAAATTTTAGAAACACATGAGAAAGAAACAAAAAATGGAGTTCGTAGGAATCTGAGGGTGTCTTCACTGTATTCAAAATAGTTTTTCAGCAAATAAATGCAAGTCAAGAGTTAAATACACAGGATGATAGAGAATTCCGAGCTCTGTCAGAATATATAATTACTTGCCTTAAAATGTAGTTTTATATTGACGATATAATTTTACTGATCCAAACGCTCAGAACTTATGTACCAACCTAATAGATTGAAGCAGTTACTTTATACAGGATTATATGCCGATCTAGATATTTTGTTGAATACGCGATCATCCAAAGATGCAATCAATGTCCACATAAACAGAAAATATTATTAGCTCGCTACCTCCGCTATGAAAATTCACAGATACGGCGTGTGTTGATTTATTAAAAATCAGATATATAGCCATTTTTGGAACTTCTATTATTTTGCAGTCCAGGTAGCCAGCAGAGGAGATTTTTTTGACTTGTTTGGATAATTGTGAACGGTGATGCATGTTGATCCCATGTTTGGTTAGTCGTGAATGATTGCATGGCTTACAAGAGTCCAGGTTTGTTTTACTCAAAGTTCGAAATACGATATTGAGTTCAATTCACCGCTGATTTAAGATTCGAACTTGAGTCCGAGCTCTAGCATAAATCTAAATTCGTGTTAAATTTGAAAAATTTTCCACTTGATGTACGTCAGTCGATTATTAATAAAATTTTAAACAAAATTCAATAAACTTAACGACGAAAAAAAAAACAAAAGGTTATTCGAAATATTTCACGTATGACTAGATAAACTTAATGAATAAAATGTATAATTATAATTTTATTAAATCTTTTATATGAAAATTTTTTTTTTTTTTTGTTGCAATCGAAATTATTTATAATTAACTAATAATTAAAATCTTAGGTTCAACAATTGAAATGCTTCGTTCGGAAAATGTACAAGTACGTTCACAATTATCAACAATTCAACGTCGAATGTTTCAAGAAAAACAACAAATAATGGATTATTTACGTCAAATTGAAGAAGATCTTATTGAAAAAGAACGAATTAAACAACGTGAATTATTATTACGTCAAGATTATGAACAATTACAATTAATTAATAAACAAGATCAATATGATATTCAACAATTAAAAAATTCTATTTATGATTATCAACAAATTTTAGAAAATTTACAACAAGAAAATTTACAATTAATAAAAATAAAAGATGATGAAAATATTCAATTAGAATTAGAATTAAATACTTATAAATCAGAAATAAAACGTTTATATTCACATTTTAATATAAATGTCGATTCAATTGAACAATTAATACCAATTTTAGACGATCGATTATCACAGGTTTCTTATTAAATTATAAAATTTTAAGCGAACACCCATAAGGAGATCGAAACACTGATCAAAATTTTAATTTTCGATTTTTTTATATGCATTCGAAAGGTTATCATTCAAAACTACAAAATCAAAATTTTTATCTCATTTCGATATTCTATAGTAAAGTTAGTCTTGATCGATTTTTCAACATTATCTACCTACGATCAAGAAAATAATGATTAATTGTTATATCGATATCTACGAAGATTAGAGAGCGCCGGGTTCGGAACCAAAGTTTTATTTTTTTGTCGGATCCAGTTACACGTTTCGGCGGTTCCACAGCTAGGGGTGTCAGGGTTCCCGTTCCTCAAGGGTTCCGTTCCCAAGGAACGGGAACCCACTTGGTTATTCATTTCTATGCATGT
>CAJNOL010001601.1:0-50529 GCA_905250125.1 Rotaria sordida | reverse complement strand
TATCATATCTGCTTTAGTATGATTTTATCGAACTGTCGTATATTATTTATAGGATAAAGGTACCACCTATTTATACTACTTCAACAGAATATTCTTGAATCCCAAATAAAATTATTGGTTTTATATGAATCAATGATGGTGCCTTACGAAAGATACCACTCTAGCGTTTACAGGCTATCACTAGTGAGCTTCATCAACTTATCACTATATACTATAGATGGAACTAGTGAGCAGTCCCTTCATCAACCTATTCAAATTTCGAGCCCATATATATATACGGGCTTCGCTCTCAATGGGTTAATAAGTTCATAAAATCTAAAATGAAATTGTGAATCACAAGAAATGAACATTGAAATTTGTTGTTGTACGCTGATATCGGATATTAGCGAGGTCTTTATAGTATCGATTATGGTATATAATGAGAGTGTATGTTGTTAATATTTCTTTCTTTTCTTTATTCTTACATTCATGCTTCACTGGTTTGTTTTCAATCTTATCATATTAATCGTTTGTTCGTATGTTGCAAGCCCGTCGTATCAAATGGTAAATATAATTCTACTAAGCTAGCATAGTACGTAACACAATGTTGCATCTCAGTCAATAATATAAGACATACACATACATCGCATCGGAAGTTACTACAATCGACGTTATGTCATGATTTCCTGATTTGTTTTCTCGTTTACTATAGCGAAATGCTGCGTACTTTACGTACATGTCGATATTGAGGTTAAGTTAACAACCAAAATATTAGTTCTATGCTAGTGGGATGCTGAAAAAAAACAAAATAAAATCATTTCGACATTGTTATTTTTATTCAACGTTATTTAGACCAAACGAATAGTCAACATGCACAACATTTTTTCCACTCAAAAACAAAAACTGATTCATCTATCAAAGGCATTCTATTATTTTTAACGGCCATTGAGAGCTGGTAAGTAATAAATCAATTATATCTCAGCTATGGTGTCAGTTTACATTTTTTTTCGAAACCCAAGAGGAATCAATCAAAATTCATCATTACTTATCTGAAGGGTTAATATCAATTCTTCATTTTTCTTAGTCAGAGGATATAAACGAGTGATTTATAACGTCCTTATAATGTTAACAATGGAAATAGAAAACGAAGCGTAAAAAAATAAGATGCGTCTTCTTTTAAAATATTTTAAGGGGAGGGAGGGGGGCGGGTGTGTTTCCCTCCTCCTTATGCAGTAAATAAACTCTTTCTTTCTCGATGAATAAGTCTAAAGCAGAGCTTTGAATGGACTGTAAGAAGTTCAAGACACTCAGTGCGTGGAGCATCACGTTTCTAATCGACTCAACCCTACCTATTCCTAGCATGAGAATGGAAGCCCAAGGATATCCCCTCCCCCAATTGGCAATCTATTGAAAAATTCTCAAACACATCTTTATTTTTAATCATAACCAAAAATTTTTTACGATAATTATTCTTGTATTTGGTTTTAGTGTCTTAGTCACAATTTATTGTATATGATTATATGTGTGATATTTTCAGTCCAACAACTCAGGAGAGCAGTCACTAGGGAGTTTTCAGAGATGATGAATTGCTTTTGAATCGAGGGTATATGCATCATGTAGATTTTAATGAGTTATGAATAATCTCAAAAGAATTCAGACCGTTGTTTATTGTTGACGGGACATTGTATTTTCATGCCATTTCTTAATAAAATACCGCGGACTCTTTTAGAAACATGAGGAAAATTTCTTTTTTTGAATCTCGTCTTGAAACTTTTCACATAGATCAGTGTTAACAAAAATAGTCTATTGCAAAAGTTTCAAATCCTTTCGTTGCTGCTATCCTACGATAGACATATGGTAAAAGCCTGTCTTTTATACGGCTGATATACATGGGCCGATTTAATGTTCGTATTTCAGGATAGAAACAACGAAAACATCTAAAACTTTCAAAATAAACTGTTCTTATCAAAGTCTACCTATGTGTAAAGTTTCAAGTCGAAAATCGAAAATGAGGCTTGGTGTCGCTGAGGCGGAGCACGATATTTATTAAAAAATACTGTAAAAATACAATATTTCGTCAGTAATAAGCAAATGAGCCGAATTCTTTTCAAGCTATTTATACTTCATTAGGGACAACATCATAGAGCACGCTTGACTCAAAAAGCGATCCACCACTCCAGAAGTTCCTTAGTCAGAGTTTAATGTTCATTCAGAATATATAATTGTTTTCGAAAAGTATCATGTGTAAAAAAAAAACAAAAAAAAAATTGATTTTATTTATACTTGCCATTTTAACACTTTGCCAAAAGAATCATGTTCACACAATGTTCAAACGCGAAATTAGCTGAGAAAAAGTGATCATTATTGGAAAATTGTTCATGAGCGGAACCTAATCTATAGGCCAAAGCTCATGGTCTATAGCTATCCATCACATGAGTGAAGGCAGCACAAGATTCAAGTAAATCTTAGTAAGACCTATCTAGGAACTTGATTCAAGCTTCCTATTGTTCATCCAAGCACAACGTGATGAGTTCTATCCAACGGTATAATTACATTTGTCATAGCTCAAACTGCGTCCAAGAAAAAACCCAAAATACTGATTTTTTAATATGAGATGCTTAATATCCATATAGTAAAACTTGCCAACACTCGTCAATAAACTTGGTCCAAGTATAACTTCATGAACTCTGTCCATTGATATCACCAGATTTCTCATAGTTTAAATTATGTCCGAAAAAATCCAGAAGCACAAATTGTTAACTATAGAAACATAGGAATCAACATAGAAAATGTTACTAAGATTCGTCTAGAAACATGCGCAAACATACCCATTCACCCAGGTCGGAAGTGAGCCATCGGATTCTGTCGGGTCTGTCTCAATCCGATGAATTCCGACCACTGCATCCAATAAGATTTCAGTGGTTGGAGCCCGATTGGATCTTAACTGACACCGATAATTTCCGGCGCATTTCGATTACCGATTTTCGATGAAATCCGATAGGATTCTTTTATCGAAATCCAGTCGGTTAAATTTGTTTCTGACAGTTTACCGTTGGGTATTTTGATTGACGTAGCTGTCATATTGTTTTAAAGCTTTGGAAAGATCAAATGTAACTGTGACTAAATTTCGATTATCCAACTTATGCTATAGTCAATTTTATTTCAAGTTACTTCGTCCAAAACTCGCTGACTTTCTTATCGATGAACGAAAACTACAAATTAAAAAAGCGGCGATGACAACGATCACCGTTTCACAAGACATCAACATTTCATGAAATACTACTGTTTTCATTGATTTTTTTATCCATCTCAAGTGGTCTATCACTCCTACTATCTGAAGCACAGGAGTATCATATTTTCTTTATGAACATTTAGTTTTTTCAAAGAAAATCGTTATAGTACTCCTATGTTTTTATTTCGTCTTTTCATTTCGATTGCTTTTTCTATTAATGTCTTTTATTCCTCATCTATCATTGCCATTATGTTTTACTTTATATACTGTTACTACATAGCCACTGATTCCTTTTTTGTTACAATGCATATACATATGAAGTCTTTCTTTCTATATATTAATCATTTTCCCTAAGATACATTCATCTACGAGATAAATAACTCATAAACACACATTCCAACCGACAGTATTCATTCACATTAATCATTGTTCTTTTTATTTCTCAATATGATTCTAATCTGCACAAGCCTTCTTTCATATGCATCACAATATCTTTTTCTTCTATTTACGCGATTCTACACCACGAATCAAACCAAACCAAATATAACTCAATAAAAACAAACAATTTGTTTTTTTTTCCGCTATTAGTAAACTCCCATGAACACATGTTTTTATTAATAAAACATACATCGTTTTTCATCATTTAGGCTACTCCGAAATTAAACCGTATGAAGTATAAGTTTTATTACTACAAATAGTAGTTTTTTTTTATTTAGACAATTCGAAAACAAGTATTTCTTTATTTCTCGTGTGGATCATGCGAAAGCATAAATGAACGTAAGTATAATATTCTTGAAAAAAATAAATAATTGTTTTTTTTTATTTAGATGGTTCGCGAACTGAAATTAATATAACTATAATTTAAATGAAAGTAAATAGTTGTTTCTTTTTCTATTTAGGACATTCAGAAATATAAATTTGGGTGGGTATAATTTTCATGAAAGTAACTTTTTTTTAATTAGGTCATTCGGGAACTCAAATTGATATAACCATAATTTGAATGAAAATAAGTATTTCTCTATTTTTCGTTTAGATCGTTCGACAACGGAAATAAATGTAAGTTTAGTTTTCATGAAAATTAGTAGTTGTCGTATCATGTTTTAACAACACCTTTCCACAAAATTAGTAGTTTTTTTTTTATTTTGGTTATTCGGACATTGAAAGAAGACAAATACCAATTAATAAAAGTATTTATTTTATTTTCTTTTATTTATAGCATATGAAAATTCAAATTTGAGGAAGTATATCTATATAAAAGTTAATGGTTTTCGGTTTAGCTTTGTAGTGGTTCGAACGAATCGTGGCGATATTCTCGATTTATGTGCTATTTGGTGCGATATGAGCTCATATATTCGTATTACATATTCAATAATCATGTATGATGTTTTGGCGTTTGGTTGTTGCTCAAGGTGTATCATTGCGGGATGGTTTATTTTTGTCCTTGTTTATTAGTCTTATTATTTATTCTATGAATAACATGGTTCTGAATAGAAAATCGATAAAATAGAGTATATCATTTTAAATCCAACAGGATTATGTCGGAACTCTTATGTTTCGCCAGAGAAGCTGATAATAATCTTGTGGGATCTAGTCGTCAGAACTTCTCGGATCTGATAAGATCCTTTTCCACCTTAATGTTCGTCGGATTCCGGGTCACTAGATTCTGACCCCAATCCGATAGAATCCAGCCGAATTCAGTCGGATTCCGACTATTTCGACCATAGTCCGACATTGAATGCAATAATGTCCGACTAGGAGTGAGTTATTTACTTTACTTTTTAGTTGCCTAACTAAAGTAAAGTAACTACTTCAGTTACTAGTAAATAAACTAATATCGGCACCAAGAAGTGAGTGCACTCGGATGTTTTTTGAATAAATTTCGATAGGAAGAAATTAGAGATCTGTGGTTTTCAACAATCGAAAGAGGAGACATGGGGCCGTCTTTTTCTCCGAAAATGTGTAAGACAAAATCTTTTTAAAGCGAATCATGTCCGGGAAACATTTGAAAAAATGCATGAAACTGGTCTATCATTCTGATGAAATTTTGATTTTGACATATGATTTCGATAGAGGAACTTCAGATCTATAGTTCAAGACACAATGCGAATTGTTATCATTTTACAGTCTAACGCTGAACCAACGAAATCATATATTGGCTTACTCAAATAATAGGAAATTGTGCTGATTTTCAGTTAAAGTTTTTTCTACTTGTTTTCAAAATTTCATCAGAACAGCAAACCACTTTCATGCATTTTTTTCAAATATTTCCAGGATATGGTTCGTTTTAAAAAGATTTTGTCTTACACATTTTCGGAGAAAAAGACGGCCCCATGTCTTCTCTTTCGATTGCTGCAAACCGCAGGTTTCTGACTTCTTCCTATCGAAATTTATTCAAAAAACATCTGAGTGCACTCACTTCTTGGCGCCGATATTAGTAACTACTTTAGTTACTAATTACTATTATTTCAACAGCTGTTACGCTTGTATTTCGACTTGAAACCAACCTAAAATGAAATAAAATCAGATCTGGTGTTTTTTTCTCAAGATTTCTTTCCTTCATAGTTTGATCTGAGATGAACCTGAAATGAGGTGGAACCATGATTAATATAAATATTTCAACGACTCTTACCTTCGAAATTCAACTTGAGATAAACCTAAAATGAAACAGAAAATGATTTAGTCTTCTTATCTTAGATATGCAGCAATGTCAATTTTGAAACTAAAATCCACTTTCAAGTTTAAAGTTTTAACTTTCGCGAAAGTACTTTTGCTACCACACACAACAGGTGCAATCATGTGTGTATGGTTTTCAATGAGTCGTGATTCTTGAGAGTCCTTTCAGTTTGAAAGTTGAAAGTTGAAACTCGCAATTTGAATTTAAGTTTCAAGTTTTACATACATCATCACAATATGCGACATAGATAAAACAGCGTCGTTCACCACACATCAACACAATTCCCCTACTGCAGCAGCGTCTCTCATTATTGAAAAAAGCAATGAACAACCGGCAAACCAAAACACAACAACCAACAGTAACTTGTACGAAAACCACCGTTCTTACAAAACACGGACGAAAACTAAAAATACGGTGAAGTCCACATAAAATATAAGTTCACACGGACATACCTATAAAAATACTATACAACACTAACACATCAAAGCATCAAGCCGACCATCAGCCATAAGAGTAAACCACGCCCAAAACGACAACGCAAAACATCTATATCTTCACGAAACACAAAAAAATGTGCAGCATACGTCTTAACAACGTCAGGATGACAACACCCAGTCATTTGCAGCTTTCCATGCACAAAAAACCACGTTACTCAACCATCTACAAGCACAAACAAAACACTCACTCACACCAGCAAAAAATCGTCAGCAACGTCCGCTGCTGCAAAACTAATCAGCCTGTATCAAAAAACCATGCAGAACTCACACCGCAGCCCATATCGGCCTTAGCATTCGACGAGCCACTTATCTCAGAAACGCCATTGGCGAAAATCTAAATTCGCATCCAACGTGCAAAACAACTACTAAACACCACAGATGCCCGGCATCGCAGCTCAAGGAATTTGCATCATCATCCAATAAAGAAGAAACATTGCTAGAGTCAGCGATGTATGCATCACAAGAATCAGTGATGCTAGGAATTCTAGTTGAAGAGATCTACATTATCGTCTAATAAAGAAGAAACATCGCAAGAGTCAGTGATGCTCGACATTCCAGGTGAAGAGATCTACATCATCGTGTACTAAAGAAGAAACATCGCAGGAGTCAGCGATGTATATATCACAAGAATCAGTGATGCTAGGTATTCCAGTTGAAGAGATCGACATGATCGTCCAATAAAGAAGAAACAACACAAGAGTCAGTGGTGCTTGGCATTACAGATGGAGAGACCTACATCATCGGGGTGGGGTGTGGGTATGTTCGTGTGGGTGTGGGGTGTGAGTAGAGGTATAGGGTTAGGTTGTGGATGTGGGTGAGACTTTTCTTGTACACACCGACATCCAGAGGCATATGCATTCACACCGACACCCTAAAGAGAGACTGTCACGAGTAATATTATTTGATGATAAACATTTTGAAATCGCTAGCTATAAAGTTCATTCAGAGAAGATCGATTATATTCTATACCATGATTCTTGGTATATTTGTAGAGGAAAGTGCCGCATGGGCAAAATAATCAACGTTTCAAATCGGCTGCCAGTCACCATCGTGAAAGTTGATGATGGTTACACGTATAGAGCGACTAATGGAGGCGTCAAAAGCGCTCTGGAAAGTATGAAAGAAACGGTCGATTTTTTATGGATTGGATGGGCGGGCTTAGAAGTGAACAAATCAGCGGAAAAACAATTGGAAGAAGAACTGAAGGAAAAATTCGGTTGTCTACCGGTTTTTATGAATGAAGAGCTTGCTGATCTCTACTATGTGAAATATTCAAACGAAACATTATGGCCACTTCTGCACAACTTCGTTTCTGAGTGCGACTATCAACAGAGCTATTTCGATGCCTACATCAGGGCAAATGAATTGTTTGCAAAAAAAGTATTAGAAACTATCGAAGAAGACGATTTGGTTTTGGTGCATGATTATCACTTAATGCTTGTACCGGAACTTCTTAGAGAGAAAAGTATGAAATCGATAAAAATCGCGTTTTTCTTGCATACACCTTGGCCATATTCAGAAATCTTTCAAATGATTCCTCAATCAAAACAAATCTGTGAGTCTCTTCTACGAGCCGATATGGTTGGTTTTCATCTAGCTAAGTATAAATCAAAGTTTATCGACACGTGCCACGAACTTCTGGACACTAAAGTTGATGATGTAATCTACCACAAAGAACACATGGTGAAAGTACGCAATTTAGTGCTGGGTATTCAACCAAATAGGATTCTCGATGCGATAAACTCTGATGAAACCAAGTATGAAATGAGAAAAATAGCCGAAAAATACAAAGGCAAGAAGTTAATCATCGGCGTAGATCGAGTTGATTACATAAAAGGGCTTGATTTGAAATTTAAAGGTTACGATCTGTTTCTAAAGAATGGTGGACAAAAGGTGATTTTTGAACAGATTGCTGTGCCAAGTCGAGAAAACATTTCGGCGTACAAAAACTATGAGCTGCGAATCGCGTCTTTATGTGCCTCGCTAAATGACAGGCACGGTCGAGTCGTTGAATATCGACATGAATCTGTGGATTTCAACTACTTGATAGCACTCTATCGAATGGCTGATATTTGTATTATATCTTCACTGGTAGACGGTTTAAATCTTGTGGCGTTCGAATACATCGTAGCGCAACATGATCTTAGTGGTGTATTACTCCTCAGCAAATTTGCAGGATGTTCGTCAATATTACAGACACCAATGCAGTTTAACCCAGTGGATTGCGATGAGTTAGCCCGTCTGATCAAGAAGGCCCTCGAGCTGTCGGAAATAGAGCGGAAGGAAATACAGCAGAATCTTTTCGAAACGGTAACAAGCAATACCTCAGGACACTGGACAGAAATGGTACTAAAAGAGATGAACCATAATTAACAAATAAAGTTCATTGGCTACCAATTCACTTAACTCTAGATTGACAGTATGCACAACATCATCATAAGACATATTCTTATTAGTTAGTTGAGCATATTATATTGTAATAGTTGCTAGAGTGTACCTTTTAAGAATACTCGCTGATCGTTTTTAGATTAAAAAGTCGATTTTGAAATGGTTATAAGGGATAATAATCTCAAATGTTTTCTACGTCGAGAAACTTAATTCGATCAAAATCAACTTACTAATCGCGAGTGATCGATTTTTTTAAAAGTCTTTCACAGAGAGATAATCGTGATGAAGTACGTTTCTTGTAATCTGCTCAGTGCACAAATTGGGTTCTGTCAGTCTGGTTTGCTTATCACTGTCCTTTAACTTAGTCTGATTATGATGAAATTTTGCCGATACATACTTGCAAGTATACTCCAGACGCGAAATTGTTCGTTTTTATTGATGGCCTCCGGACGACGGATTATAGCATTTTGAAAACTACCAGCTGATTGCCCAGCTGGGACATTGTGGAACCTTCAAGATCAATAAAAAAAGCAAGCAAGATTTTAAAGATCAGACTATTTCGGAAAGAAGTGTCAGAAGTCTATCGAAACTATATACAAAGTAGGACAAAGTCAGTTGAACATAACATCGAAATATCTCAGAAAATGGGCGCAAATACCTAGAAAATCTTTCTCAAGGATCTGAACACAGACATTACTGATCTAGATATTGAGGATTTTGATTTTAATTCAAGTTTCTGGACCATATTCTTACAGTCCAGCGAATAATTTATACCGTAATATGAACAAGTAACGCTTCGGCCCCATGAGCCTCACTCGGCTCAGTCCTGAAAGTATGGAAAGATGGTGTAGAATACTGATTGTTACCTTGTTACAAGGGGGAAACAGCAGAGACTTCAGCCGTGAAGTCTCATGTAGTCTTGAAAGTCTTTCGAAGTCTTTCGAAGTCTTCTGAAGTCTCTTTGAAGTCTTATGAATTCTCATGAATTCTCATAATGTCTCTTGAAGTCTCTGAAGTCTCATAAAGTTTTATGAAGTCTCATGAAGTCTAATGAAGTCTCATGAAGTCTCTTGAAGTCTCTTGAAGTCTAATGAATTCTCATAAAGTCTCCTGGAGTCTCAGAAAGCTTTATGAAGTCTCAGAAAGCTTTATGAAGTCTCATGAAGCCTCATGAATTCTTCTGGAAGTATTGAAACACAATTAGTGCATGAAAATTCATAAGAAACCAATGAAATTGTCTTATTTTGGACGGTCTTATTTTAGCAGAAAGGGGAACTTTCTATTTTTTTTTCAATGTGCTGGAAAAAAACTCAATTTTGTTGGATCTTAGAAAACATGATAGTTAATAACTGAATGCTTTTTGAATGAAGTGGTTTATTTTTATACGAAATGTTCCATCTATCAAATATCAATTTGATGAAGAATTTTATTCCTTTTTGTTTGTTTCTATCACTCGTGATAATCTATCAGCCGATGAACGGCTAGCTCTGTCGGTCAATAAGCAACCAGCCGTTTGCTTGCGTATAAATTTAGTCTTGTTATTTATTTGCACCTGAAAGTAGAAGTTTTTCAATGCTGGATTAATCGAATCAACTATACGCGTACCAGTAAAGTTTATTGTCTCAGTTTTAATTTCATCAACGTTTTGTGTCATTGTCACATCTTTATTCTAGATATAGATATACTTCGAGAAACAATTCTCCGAAACAAGAAACACTTTTATAATCTCTATATGATAAGTTTTGTTTTTTGCATGTTATAGAAGTTTCATGTAATTTCTATAAGGTTTTTTGATGCTCATAGAATCTGCCTCTTGAAGTCTTGTGAAGTCCTATGAAGTTTTGTGAAGTCTAGCGAAGTCTTGTGAAGTTTTATGAAGTCCTGTGAAGTCTTATGAAGTTTTGTGAAGTCTGACGAAGTCTTGTGAAGTTTTATGAAGTCTGATGAAGTCTTATGCAGTCTTGTGAAGTTTTATGAAGTCTCGTGGAGTCTTACGAAGTTTTGTGGAGTCTGGCAAAGTCTTGTAAAGTTTTATGAAGTCTGATGAAGTCTTATGAAGTCTCAAGAAGTCCAACAAAGTCTGTGAAGTCTCACAAAATTCGTGAAGTCTCATGAAGTCCGTGAAGTCTCACGAAGTTTTTTGAAGTCCTTTGAAGTCCCATGAAATCCTATGAAGTCTTGTGAAGTCCTTTGAAGTCATATGAAGTCTTATGAAGTATTTAGAAGTCTTATGAAGTCTTTTGAAGTCTTGTGAAAATATGAAGTCACTATGGTTGAAGTCCGTTGAAGTCTATTGAAGTCTTGAAGCCTTGAAGTCCGCTGTTTCCCCCTTGATTCAAGAGACTTTATTTTTACTTTAATTATGACAAAAAGATAGATAATAGAACATAAAATCTTCCAGAAAACAAACTGTCTCTCTAATCAAACGAATGCAGTTGCACTTGAAACTTCAAAACCTTTTAATGACAGTTGGTTTAATATCAGTGCTAGTCACGGAGTATTATTAGCTACTATGACTTCGGGATGTATAATCAAATAGAGAGTTTACTTTTAGGAAATTTAGTGTTGATATGAACAAAAGTGGTGTCCAATTCTTCATACACAATTTGACGAAATATTTCTTGTAGTCCATTGACAAGACCGAGCTCAGTAGCAATATTATCTGTCAGTAAAATAGACATCCTAAGAGTTAATGGTGAAGAATCATGAAGTGATTCAGTTTTGTTACTAAGCAAAGAAAGAATAAAACGCATAGTTGTCAAAATACCATTACACCTCGTATCGAGACCTAAACGTTATAATACTCCAGAGTACTCAAGTAAAATGTAGTCATTTCGATTTATTCAAGTTATTGCAAGGAGTGATCGCCTCATTACCCGAAAAATGAAGTTTATATCTGTAGAGTTGAGGAATTTGAGTTGCGGTAGGATGATTTGGATAACCGTATAGGGAAGCTATAGGTTTTCATGTCGTTCAATTAAAAGACTATGATGCACCAAATCTTTTTTAAATTCAACAGATTGTTTAGAAAGTACATTTAGATTTTCTTTAACAAGTAAATCATTTTCTTTTTTTTCGGCCGTGAATTGCTCAAAGTTATTATACTTTAATTCAAGATTTGAAAGATGATTATTTACTTCTGTGATTTTTCCCAGTAAATCATCTAATTTAGTTAACATAGTATTATTCGGTTTAGTTGGTAAAAATTGAGGTATAGGCATTGGTGGAAAATCAGAAGTTGAATATTTGAAGTTTGAGTTCTCATGTTGTTTAAGGTGTCGGTGGTGGAGGAGGATGAACGATTATTGGAGGATAATAGTTTACGTGTTAATTCAGATCTAAACGATTTTACTACTTGGCATCGAAGAGAGTTTGACTTGTGGTTTTGTCCACAATGAATACATTTTTCAATGTTAGAGCAAATATGTAATTTTAAATCATCAGCACATTCACCGTACGTACAACAAGTACTCTTGATCTGGGTATATTGTTTCATAAAGTGACCTAAACCCATGCATTTAGAACAGATTAAAATATTAGCAGGTGCTAAATATTCATCAATATCATAGACTATATAACCAACAGTAATTTTTCTTTTAATTAATAATTCTTCACGTAAAGTAGAAGAAGATAATTCAAGTTTAACTAATTTAATATCATTCTGCAATTTATTCTTTAATCTAATAACATTTTTAACTTGTAGATAATGTGTTTTAATTTCCTGGCAAAATTCATTGAAATCTAATCGAAGATCCACGTTTTTGACTAACAATGATAATTGTGGTGGAATAGAAGGAAACGATGGAAATGTATAATTTTCATTACTAAAGGTAATAGGTCCGTGATTTTGATCTAATAGAAAAGAAAAAGAAGAAGCATCTTTTAAGAAAAGAAGAAAATCATATTCGTTGCTGGAGCTTCTATTAGATAAACGGCAGTTTAAGATATTGGTTTCCATTTGATATTTTTGGTTACAACAAGCAGTTAAACCTTCTTTAATTTGGTTCGATGTAACTTTACCAGCATTGAATCTGATGATAAAGGGGGGAAAGGGGTAACGTGTTTGTGCATAACGAGTAGATTCAGTAGTGATTGAAATCTGTTGCAGATGAGATTAAGATACAGCACCTTGAACTTGTGGATCACCTGAGACTTGTTGAACATCTTGCAATGCAGGAACATTTTGGACTTGTTGAATACCTTGTTGATGATGAATACCTTCTACTTGTCGAACTACCTTATGTAAAAGAGGTTCAGCAGTAATAGGGGCCGGTATAGAAGGCATAGGTGAAGGTACAACAAGGTTTGAAATAATATTTTGATAATGTGTACGTTTTTTCTTAATTGTAGATGTCACCAGTTTACGTTTGATTTTATTTTTATTTTTATTTTCTACTTGTTGGAAACCATCAAGTGAAACATTGGACGAAAGTCCATTTTGTATCGATATAGTTGGTGAATCAATAATTATATTCGTTGAGACTGGAACCGAAACCACTGAGGTTTCAGTTGAACATTTTTGTAAAATATTATTTGAAGAAGAAGTCATTTAAAATGACTAATTCAACAATATTGATAAATAATAATAAATCAGAATATTTTTCTTTGTACATACTGAATGAGTGCTTGAAAGAAAAAAAAAGAAGGAAAGAAAGAAAAAAAAACAAGAATAGAAAGAAAAGAAAGAATGTGATGCGGCTTATCTGTAGCTTGAATATGTGAAGAATGATTATTATACTCTTTTTTTAAACAGTGTACAATTGTTCCGAAGAATGCCAGCAATCACGACTTCAAAATAACATGTCAATGGTTCTATTTCTGTTTTTGTTCGCTTCCTAGGTTGTTCTCTCTTATATCTATCGTAATTGTCTACGCAGACGTAACGAATAAAATGCATCGGTAAAAAAACTATCACATATCTATTCTTTTTGTCCGCCATAAAACACTAACAAGTAGTGTGAATAAGAAAAGCTTCTTGAAGCGTAACACATACAGATATATATTTTACAAAAGGATAGTGATGAGTGCAGCGACGATTGACAAGGATTATACTTCATATCAAGCAAATTCACTATCTTTGGTAGCTTTCAAACGACTACAACTTCATTATCTCATTGCGAATATTCTTGCAGCAGGTAATTATGTTAAATGATATAACTAGCTTAACCTGTTCTCAAACATATCGTACTTGAAAATAGCCGCTAATCATTTGCCAGGTGCCTATCGATATGCAATCTACGAAAGTTACGGAATTACTCGCTCAGCGATTGAATTATTCTATATCGGCTATTATGGATCGTCATTACTTGTCGGTTCTTTTGTGGCTTCCCTTGCTGACAAATTGTGAGTCTCTTTTTCCCAAATCAAGACTGATTAATGTCCTCAGTATTTTCTGCAGATTTTCGTCGTGGTAAGACGTCTAGAAACAATTTTTTGAAAGAATCTTTGTTGAGTTTTGTTTAAAAATGCGCCTTTTAGTTGATTCGAATAGTATTTGGTGATTTTTTAATAGAGAGTACGCTGAAAAAGAAGCGTAGAATGATAAACCTTTAAAACGCTTATAAAAATGCAACAGATAATATACGGTTTTCTACCATTTATCAGAATGTGCTAAACCCTTTTATCAATCCTTAAAATGGTGAAAAAAAACGGTTCAGGAAATGAAAATACCCGTCATGAAAAAGTTTATCAAAACGTTTATATGATTCAAAAACGGTTAAAGGGCATGCTATCTGTTGTATTTTTTATAGTGAATATTCACGGAATCCTAAAGAAAATCTTTGATGTTTCCTTTCTAGACCCTTCACAGATCTGTCAAGAATCCTGCAAGGATTCGCTGTTTTTTCCCGAGAAAATGATAAAATCCTGAACGAAGCGTGTAGCCGTGAAATTTGAAGATCCCGACAGGATCCAGACAAGATTCAGCTATAATACTTCAAGATTTATCACTACTTTTGCACTAGGATCCTTTCAGGAAATCAATAAATCCTGAAAGAAGCGTGTAGCCGTGAAATTTCAAGATTCTGGCAGGATTACGAACAGGATTTAAGCAAAATCCTGAATAGTTTACCAGTAAATTTAAAATAAGGAAATTGGTCAGGAAACCCTAAATCCTGAAAGAGGCGCGTAACAAAGAAATCTTCTACATTTCCTCAGGATTCAAACAGGTTCTCAGAAGGATCTTGCCAGCATTTTACGTAGGTAAAGTTAGCCTCATATTCGAGTAAATCCAGTCCATATTCGTCCAGGAAGCTGCTTCAGCTGCTCCAATATAGAATTCGACGAGCTCTATCGATTGGTAATCTTGGATTCTCCATAGCTCAAACCATTCGTGAGAAAATCCCAAAATACTCATTTTTCACTATGTGAATCTTACCATATGGTTACTCAAATCAGCCGATATTCGTCCAGGAAGCTGCTTCAGGCACCTCCAGAATAGAACTCGACAAGCTCTATCGATTGATAACCTTGGATTTTCCATAGCTCAAACCATTCCTAAGAAAATCCCAAAATACTCATTTTTCACCATGTGAATCTTAGAGTCAATGTTCCTAATTGGAACAGTTTTTTCATAGCTCTGAAAAAAAGCTGCATTACATAGATTTCTCGTAAACTTTTTAAAGATTTTTTTTATATAATTAAGAGCGGCATTGTCTCCTACATCGAACTATGTTAAAATTATCAATCCATCTTCAAAAATAGCTGAGTAATTACCGGTAATTTGAAGAGTACTGCATCTGTTCTAAATAAGAGTATTTTTTCTTATTACAACAGCAAGCAAAAAGTGTCCATAATTAGAACACCAAGCGAAGAACAAGAAAAAAATGTTAAAATTTGACAAATCAATTGATTTCATAGTCTCAACTTCAAAATTTTCATTTGCTCCTGGAATACAAAATGTTCTTCCTTCAATGAAGAATATCCATCTCCAGGTTTGGCTCTATATCATTTTTAATAACTGAGATATGAAGAGATCTTTAAGAATCTTGACTGTTCTAAATAAGTACACTGTATTTTATTAGAACAGCAAGCGAAAAAGTGCGCCTAATTAGAAGAGGTAATGTAAAATACATAGAAATCTCGCTAAAATAAGTAAATGAACCTATTCTACTACCCTAACATTGGAATTTGACCTTGGTTCCGTTATCAAAAATGTTAGTCCTATTACAGAGTATCATCTGGTAGGAGTATACAACAAACGAAACTATAGTTTAGTTTTTAATAGGAATATTAAAATCATATTCACCGGTACATGCATTAGTATGATATAATATTAAAATTTCATATGATTTTTACTTTGATGGAACCAAAAACAACATTCATAAATTTAAATAATGAAAATAACTATATAACATATCGAAACATTGCACAAAGACGTTGATGAACTCAGTGCCTCATTCAAATGTTTTTTTAGAATACATCGTGTAATTGAGTCTGCGAGAGAGAGTTTTAGTAGCTCTATGGAGTAGTACAAGCGATTCAGTTTTCGTGGCAGCACGAAAGCGTTTATAAAAAACTATAGTTTATAGTCAAAACAGAAAAAATAAAGTATCCCTTAAAAAACACTCGAGTTTCGATCCGTGCTACTTACACAATTTGTATCATTCCACAGAGTCCCTCACACTAGGTTTCACGTGTAGTATTAATTGTAGAATGAATTGTTCCATGAAATGCCAATGGAACCGTGTTTTTATATCTTTTAGAAGTCATAATGCTTTATAGTTTCATTGACCACGATGTTAGATAGATCATGGGATACAGCATATCGAACTGCATCGATTCATACAAACTTCGAAACAGTCATACATAATGAATTGAATACTTTTAGCGAATATTTCACGTTTTTATTTTCCACTATAATCAAAATTAATGTACCCATTCGTATTAAGTAATTGTTTTAGTCTTAGAATATAAATATATTATACGATAGAGTTTTTCAAGCTCTATGCAACACACAATAGTTCATATTTATCAGATTGGATCAAGTGAATCGTTCGAGGAGAAAGATCGGATCAGCCTCTAACCTTCCTTACCACTTTGTGCAATATTTTGATATGTGATATATTGTTATTTTCATTATTTAAATTTATGAATGTTGTTTTTGGTTCCATCAAAGTAAAAATCATATGAAATCTTAACATTATATCATACTAATGCATGTACCGGTGAATATGATTTTAATATTCCTATTAAAAACTAAACTATAGTTTCGTTTGTTGTATACTCCTACCAGATGATACTCTGTAATAGGACTAACATATTTGGTAACGGAACCAAGGTCAAATTCCAATGTTAGGATAGTAGAATAGGTTCATTTACTTATTTTAGCGAGATCTCTATGTATTTTACATTACCTCTTCTAATTAGGCACACTTTTTCGCTTGCTGTTCTAATAAAATACAGTGTACTTATTTAGAACAATCAACGTTCTTAAAGATCTCTTCATATCTCAGTTATTAAAAATGATATAGAGGCAAACCTGGAGACGGACATTGTTCATTGAAGGAGGAACATTTTTTATTCCAGGAGCAAATAAAAATTTTGAAGTTGAGACTATGAAATCAATTGATTTGTCAAATTTTAACATTTTTTTCTTGTTCTTCGCTTGGTGTTCTAATTAGGGACACTTTTTGCTTGCTGTTGTAATAAGGAAAAATACTCTTATTTAGAACAGATGCAGTACTCTTCAAATTACCGGTAATTACTCAGCTATTTTTGAAGATGGATTGATGATTTTAACATAGTTCGATGTAGGAGACAATGTCGCTCTTAATTATATAAAACAAATCTTTAAAAAGTTTACGAGAAATCTATGTAATGCAGCTTTTTTTCAGAGCTACGAAAAAACTGTTCCAATTAGAAACATTGACTCTAAGATTCACATGGTGAAAAATGAGTATTTTGGGATTTTCTTAGGAATGGTTTGAGCTATGGAAAATCCAAGGTTAACAATCGATAGAGCTTGTCGAGTTCTATTCTGTAGGTGTCTGAAGCAGCTGAAGCAGACTCCTGGACGAATATCGGCTGGATTTACTTGAATATGAGGCTAACTTCACGTATGTCAAGATTTTAAGGGTTCCCAATGAAAAAATTCTGTTTACATCTTCCAGAATCTTAGTAGGTTTTATTCAGTATGCTATCATATTTCCTGGCCAGATCTTGTCAAGATTTATCAAGATTTCAATCAGAATGTTATTATGTTTCTTGGCAGGATGTTTGCAGGATGATGTAAAGAAAACATAAAAGAAATGAACACATAGAGTATTAATCTCTACACCTTCAGTTTACATACTGATCAGCTTACCCGACTGGATATGTCATGCTAGTGGATATAGGTTCAACCTTCAATATTTTCATTTTATATAAAATCTTAACTTCTATTAGAACTTTTGTATCAATATAATTATTTTGAGAAAAACTTTCGAAACAATATTTTATTTGAAATATTCATTTTAATTTTAAAAAATTCTATTATATCGTGTTTGACTTGAATTTAATTCAAAACATTTTTTTCCGACATTTTTTACGAAGAAAAAAAATGCACAAAAGTTTATACTGGAAAATTTTGCTTCACAAAAAATAGATTTTTTATTTAAAAATTTATTAGAATAAATCAACAGATGTAAATTTCCTAATTGAGTGATTTTTCCAGTATTATCCAGCATAAAATAGAGTAAATCATTAATGATATGTCTTCAGTGTCAGATCTATTTAAATATAGAATATATACTGTGAAAAGTTTTCAAAGAAAATTATTAAGAACTTATATATTTATTTATGCACAGATTTAAATCATGATCGGTATAAAAATCGTAGCAGATCCCTATCGATTCTCAGATCTCCATCGTGCTCAGAAGAAAAATATAATAAAATCTTGAAGGAATCGTTCAGTTTATAAATGTTGAAACTTTATTCGATTCTGGTATTGAAACCCTGTTTTGATTTCTAGATGTACAGATCTTTAATCAGTCCTCAACAAGAAGCAGATAAAAAGTTTAATAAGAATTTCATACATTCTTGTCAGGATCTTGAACGGGACCATTTATAAATTTTGGTAGGATCCTGAATATCGAATTGTAAATACATTCTAAACACAACTCTGCAAAGATCTTTAGTGTATCCTCGCGTTTTCTCTTCAGGATCTTGATCATACTTTCACTTTATGTCAGAATTCAAAACGCAGACTCTCGAACAGATCTTTGCGGAATCCTCAGAAAATCTGGAAAAGATCAACATAAAAAAATAAATCGATATTGCGACAGGATCCTGAACAGATTTTGCGTAGAACCTGATTAAATTTTGATTTAAACCTTGCTATGATTCTTGTCAGGATGCTGAAAAGAATTGAGAGTAAATTCTGGTATCATCCTGAATTTTAAGTTAAGACAAAAACGTGATCAGGAATCTGAAGGAATCCTGAATCAATCTTGGGAAGAATCATTTCATTAATGGCACTTGAATTATTGACCAGAAATAAACAGTGCTAAGTAGTCTAAACAATAAATTACAGCGATCCTAACTGAATCTTCATGATTAATCAAGACCATGTTTAGAATTGGTATTATCTTACGAGCTCTGGAAATGTTCACTCTTGAACAGGCCCGAGCAGAATTCTGATCGAACCTTGACAGAATGAATCAGGTTTGGATTATGACTCTTCTTGTCATTTTCTTCCCAAGATACTCGTCGAATATATTTTCAGATCCTGACAGAATCCTACCATGAAGATCCGGTCTAAATCCCGGTGGAAACCTATCAAAATCTTGCCAAAGTCTTTTATGATAATTCTGCCAGAATCTTTAGCAGAATTGAGAATGAATCCTTGTAGGATCCTAGATTGTCTATTCAGAAAAATATGTAAGCAAGATTCTAAAAAAATCCTGAACAGGATCCTGTTTAATCTTAAGAGATTCTGAAAACAGGAATTGTTAGGATCTGAGAGAGGGTCCTGAATGAAACTTGCCAAGATCCTTGAGACAAGATCCTGGAACATTCTTCCAGGCTTTCTCAAGGAATGAACAGGATTGAGACTAGGGAATATTCATCTAAAATATGATTCTCGAGCATTTTGTGGTTGGTAGTTTTAATTGATTGGCATTCATCATTGAATTATTTATTACATGGATAATTATATTCAAACATTTGTTCGCGTTACTCTTCAGTCCCAAGTACTTTATGGACACAGTTAGCGCTGCCACATCTTTGACCTCGTTCTTCACCAATCATGCGTTCGAATTAATGATACTGTAAATACGACATAATTTATAACTTTCTTGAGAATAAAGCTCAAAATGTACAGCATTACTATTGTTCGTGCATGTAAATCAGAAAGAGGGAAAGATGTTTTATTCACATTGTACGAAAGAGGGAAGTGACGACTTCAGTTTCTTTTTCCCTTCGTTCTCTTCAGTGCGATTGATGTCGATGGGTTCAAGAAAACGCTCGTTGTTTTTCATCATCTTCTACTTTTGCCCATTTGGAGAAGTGATTTTAAGCTGTATGGGTTAGAGAAAAGTATCCACGATATAGTGATGTATATCCAAAAAATTGCGCCGTTGGGCGGAAGAATCCGTTCAGTTAAGAGGTGTTCACTTTGCAGAGTGACCGCATACAGAATTTACACTGTAGAAACATTTCATTATTTCATTTTAGTGGACGTCGACTAGCATGCGTTCTTTTTGGAGTCTTCTACGGACTGTATTGTCTTTCGTTTGTAAGTAGAAATAGTAACTATTAGAAGCTGGATTAGTAGTTCAAGTGATCTTTAATAGCATTTTCCTTTATTATGGAGTCTTGCCATTGGAACCATTCCTTGGGGTATAGCCAACGCACTTGATCAGACAGCTATCGAATCATGGCTCATTGCAGAACATCGACTGGTATGCCATTTATTCTAAAAGCCAATAACGATTTAAATGTTTTTAAATAATAGCTTTCTCTGGATACGCAAGCGCTCAAACATATACTGTGCCGCACATGTGAGTAATGCAATAATAGTAGCTATAAATTGAACTTTTGTGTTTTCCGTGTGTCGACAGCCATGGTCAAAATACTAGTATCGATCGGAATGGCTTTGTTCTCCCAGTTTTTGGTACAGTCATTTGGATACACGTAAGTGCACGATCTCAACATGTTGAATACCTGTGCTTTACTCTATCGATCAATATTTCTGTATAACATAGTTAATTAGACAAATAGTATAACATCTGAAGTGATTAAGAAAACATTTGATCAAATTCAAAAAAATAAGAAGCAGAAGATGTTTGCCCAACATCTCATAAGTGGAGAGTACTTTTCGTATGCACCTTTTATGAGTCACTCAAAAGAGTCAAGAACACCTTTGGATATCCATAACTTCGGATGAGTTTGAAATTACGATCATGTTAGCAAAGACAAAATTCCTGATCGTTTTATCATTTGATCTAATTTTGAATAAACTATGATTGATTTCTTCTGATGTTTGTTCAGATCAAACTAATATTTCCAACGCTCTTCAAAATTTATATAGAATGCTTATGTAAAAGTAAAATTCATATTCTATTGACAATGAAATCCTGAACGAATTTGGCGGAAAATCAAGCATTCATCTATTCAAAATTTTGGATCCCGAAGATAAGCCATACTAGTATAGAAGATAATCTCGGTTCTTGTAAGCGAACGAAGAAGAGATTCGTTTGCTATATCAGTTACACATATATCATATAATATTTTCCTTCTTTTCTTTCTATCTATCATGTTCTTTCCCCTATTTTTGTTCCTCTCTTTCATGTTATGTTCCCTTCTTTCTCATTCTCTTCTCTTTCTTTTTTCTCCGTCTTCTTTGATCTACTTTTCTTGAACTATATTTTTTTCCAAGTTAGAAACAATGGCTGTTACGTAGGTTTTTTTCCCAAGATTCCTTGTATTGTGCAGGTGGAAATAACCGAGGAAATAGCCGTCTCTCATCATATAAATACGTTCGTTTTTCTTCTTGAATAAACAGAAAGAAAAAGTAAAAAAGAGTGTGACAGGCATAGTAAAACCGCTGAACTTCATTCGATAAGATTGTAACAGTTCTATCATGTTTCAGTGCTCCATTTGATGTGGCCGCTGCAGCTCTGGTTATTATGATAATCTTTATACTGTTGAAATGGCCAGAAAACTATGGCAATAAACAGACTTCATCTGCAACTTCGTTCATTTCTGCTACTAAAATTCTACTGGCCGGTCGGTCAATATTTTTTGCGAGTAGAACGAATAAACTGTTCATATATCTTAGATTTTCGTATTGTCTTGCTTGGGTTAAGCACCTCTTTCTTCGAAGCTGCTGTTTACATTCATGGTATTCAATGGACACCAACACTTCAAAGTGCGAAACGTATGATTATTTATGATCCATTACCTTTAGGTGTTTGTTTTGGTGGTCAGATAGTAAGAGCAAATATTTATTACTAAAGCATAAACATTCCTATTGATATAGTTGTTCCGCTGCATTGGCACAATTGTGTTCATCTCACTTGCTGAACGATTTCGTGCTCAATCATTTATGATGTAAGCTATGACGGATACTATAATTTATTTTTCGTTCATATTCATTTCATAGAATAATCTTTCTGCTGTCTGCAATCGGACTAAGTGTACCGATCTTTGCTTCAAATGTAAGTATACGATTCAATGAATCTATACTGATATAATTAGAAAACATTCAAGGCACAATGGCCAATTCTGGTGGGTTTCTTCTTGTTTGAATTTTGTGTGGGTGTCTATCGACCATCTTCAGGCTTGCTGAGGAGTCAATACATTCCAGATGAGAGTAAGAATATCACAATTAATGAACTCGTTTACCATTTACTTTTCTGTTCGCGTAGTCCGAACAACAATGATGAATTATTTGCGGGTACCTCAACCCATTCTAGTGATTGGAATTTTACTCTTCGTAAGTCTTGCACTTTTATATCAGTAGAAATGAGACATTCGATTGAAATTATTGAAAAATGAAGAGCTAACTGATTCAACTTTTACCTAAAAAAAAGAAGAGCAATTATCATAAAAAGTTTTTGCTCTCTTAAGTCGATAGTTGAATTTGAAAAGAGAGAATTGTTTTGTCTCAATATGTGAAACTAAAATAAATATTTATTGATCGGTTGTTACTTTTTAATTTGAATTTCTAGCATTTTTCATTATCCCTTGTATTCATTATCTTGGTCTTCATGCTACTATTGGCGATGTTCTCTATGATTGGTTTAAGATAGTGAGTACACTATCGAAACAAAGGATTCGTTTACTTATACGAATGAAAATAACTTTTGTTTAGTTTGAAAATATCTGATGAACAATCATTAGTTCTCGTTGATCAAGTAATAATCAATCAACCATTATTAGTCGAGGTCAAGGTTATCAAAGTTCCAGTGCAATTCTACTCTACAATTCCAAACATTTCTCATGTCTAAATATAAATCAAAGAGAAGGAATTTTCGACATCTATAATAAACGATAGACAATTGTATTTGCTCGTTTAATATTAAAAATAAAGGACTCGATCAAAAATCATCAGATATTTTCCCGCTCTGAAAACATTATAAAATGGAAGTACTTTAGCAGTATACAATTGCCTTGATATTGATTTATTAAGATTATGTCCCTCTTGAGAACAAAACCTTATGCAATATCCAAATTCACTGTGGTCTTTGAAAGAAGAACAGAAGACTAAGCTGAGCTAATCTATCTATATATATAATTAGCTCCCCTTACGAAGAAACATTCTCAGGTGTCGAAACGCTTTTCATTAGGAGTTTCGTACATCTTGTAGTTCTTAGTAATCTGTGTCTATGATAAAAAAGTTCGCATTTCTGGCTTTTTTCTCAAATGATAGAATGTTTTTATTTACTACTACAGCTATAAGGGTCATCTTATGAGGAAAAAAGTACTATGTCAACCAATGCAAGTTGAAATGAGCTGAGTTTTTTCTCACACATAATTGTGCTTATGCGAAAGATAATGTGAAAGTCTGAACTCAAACAACCTTGGAAGACCAAGTTATCAGTTGTACTAAATATGAAAGTCGTTATATATATCATTAATTATGCTATTTCGCAGAATTGCAAGATAATTGGAATATGTTACAAAATCCGGAATGAAAAAATCTAGAAACGAAAGTTTCACTGCGGATGTGGGTGTGGGGATGAGATGTCGGTGTGGATGTATGGGTGTGACTTCTTTCCATCTGACACCCACCCACACGCACACCTACACCCATACAGGGAAGTATAATTGCTAGTAGGAACGATGAAAGAAAAGGGTGGAATCAATTATTTTTTCCGAAGGATTTATCATTCGATCGATATGGCAATCTGTACATCGCCGATCAGGGAAATTGCCGAATACAAAAATTTAATATTGAACAGATAACAAGTTAATAAATGATGCTTATGTGTTTGTGTGATTGAAAATGATTCGCATTGAATGAAAGAATAAAGACATTCACGATCAGTCGATTAATGGTTTAGGGTGTGGGTGTTCACTAAACTCTCTCTCGTATCCACACCCACACCCACAAACGCAGTTAGTTTGGATATCAAGTCAAGGGTAGGGTAGACCAACTTAGATATATTCGATGGTTTTTCTGACTATGGTTTTTTTCGAATAGCTTACATCATTACTCGATAGTCTTTTCACTCGCTTTCTTCGGTTGATACACGTTTTCTGCTTCAATCATCTATTTCTTTTGCAAATTATCGTTTATTGTTTGGCTTATTAATGCTTTCATTCATATTCATCGTTCTCAATCTTCTTTTTTCTTGCACTTCCCATGTTCATAGATGTCGTGCTAAACGATTTTTGAATGTAGAAGTACATACTCGTATCGACGTACTAGAATAATCTCATATAGTTTATCGTAATGATACTAACTGACTACATAACGTTTTTTTGGGCACGGCACTTTTATTCACCATCATTATTCTTATTTTAATGATCGTCACCATTTTCTTATGTCGCCGACTACGATTCTACTTACATTGATGACAAACATCTACTCTTGCAGCCATCGAAGCATCCGACTTAACACAAATACATCCAATAGCGAACGTTCTTATGACTGCCCCACAACGTCTTGCTACTACGGAAAATACATCTCAACTGTACGACTTACATCAGCCATCGTCATCCTCATCACACTATTGTTCGCTTTCCGCTTTTGTTTGGCCCATTTCTGCTGGATCTCCCGTGGCATCCTCAAATTCTAATTTACTTACAAATTTTAAACCATTGACATCGTATTCTTTCTGTTTTTGTTTTGTTTTATGCTACTACATTATCGATTCTTGTTTTCATTTGATTCGATTATTTTCTTTCTCTTATTATTCTATTCATATCAGCATTTCTACCTTCTTACTTTTTATTCTCTAATGTGTGTGGACCCACATTTTCATCGGTGGGAAAGCATGTTACAGACATACATTTTACATGCCTATACATATTCCGTTCTTGTCGACATCTGTTTTGTTCTGTTTACATTCTTTAATTCTTTTTTTTAATCAGTATTCTTCTTGAGTCATTCGAAGAGAAAACGGACATAGAGAAAGAATAAAAGGGATCTTCTAATACTGCTTGCGGATACTTGATATGGAAACATGTCCCACCAACATAAATTGAACTGAAGGGATACAAAGATAAATCACGATTGTGCACAAGTCAATCTTCGATGAAATGGCTGCAGATCGATCGTATCTAACAGTTGAGAAAAGAAGGATCGACTATCTGAGTCAGTATACATGAATGTCAAAGTTAATTTAGTTGATGAAAGCAAAAATGGCAAGTGTTTGAAAGAATACGTTTTGCTTCTGTGCGGAAAGTCTTTGATACAAGCACATTTATGTAAAAACCAATACTGTTTTCAATAAAGTACCAAAAGTATGTTAACTGTAGAACTGATTGCTCGATTAATTGTTGATCTAAAGTGTTTGTTTCATATTGCGTGATTTGTTGATAAATGTAGAAGATTGTAACTGGAAGTTTACAAATAACAAAGATAATTATGTCCACAAATAGTATTCGAATAAGTTGTTTATCCTTGGATTGAAGAGTATATGGTCTACCAACCATTGTAACTCCAGTATGTGCAGTATTTATTGAGCCAGTATGATGCGTTGAACGACGTATTCGACGAATGTTCTTCACTGTCCAAAAACCAAATATCGCCATTAATAGAGGTGGAAGAATTCCATTGATCACAAGTGAATAATAGGTCATGATGAGAGTGTATATACCTGGTTGATAGAAACAAACAAAATAATTAGGGCCAAATTGTAAAATGTCCATGAAGATTAATGCATGAATATGAAACAGTATCCAAAATATACCTATACTGATCATACTTGTAGCAATTAAACGACGTGTACTAAGTTTTCGTGTTCCAGCATTTGGTGAGGTGACTAATGTGCGATCGATTGATGCCAAAATGATGCAGGATGATTCCCAGCACGCAAATACCAAAGCCACGTAATAACGAAATCGACAAAAGGCGATATTGCTTGCACTAGGATCGATATTGTAACCAACTGCAAGTGTTGTAAAAAGAAGACCCAAATAAAAATATAAGAAATTAATGGTATTGATAGCTACAAAGCAAATTGTACATGGATTTTTTCGTAGAGTATCCTTGGTAAACACCATTAAATTCAATATACAACTGATACTTCCCATAGTTATTAATATTGGACCACCAATTCGAAGTATATTTTGTTGAATTGAATATAACAATGTTGCTGTAGACATTTGTATTTAGATTAGTCGTCAAAAAGTAGGGTGTAGTTTGAGATAAAGATAGTTTCAATGCTGCTCAGCTATGTAAATTACCTACACTGGTAATCAGATGTATTGTAGAATAGATGTGACAAAAAGTCATAATGAAGGAGAATGCTTTGATATTTATAGGATGTGTTAGTTGAAGAGATCTAATAAATTATAGAATGGATGAGAAAAAAAAGAATATAATTAGTAAAAATAAGGTAAGCTTACTCTCCATATGGTGCCAATTATACTGTTACTTCAAAAGATATCGAATCAGTGTACTTATTTTGAAGTTTCTTTTTTATTATACTTCTACAAGACATTAACGCTCAGTAAACAATGTTCCTTTCATTCGATAGTAGATTATCAAAACAGTTTTCTAAACATTGATATCAGCAAAAATTTTATAGACAATGATTGATCGATAAAAAAAGAACTCAATTTGAACAATATTGTG
Source organism: Rotaria sordida (assembly GCA_905250125.1). Lineage (NCBI taxonomy): Eukaryota > Metazoa > Rotifera > Eurotatoria > Philodinida > Philodinidae > Rotaria > Rotaria sordida. The sequence continues at coordinate 23,533 of CAJNOL010001601.1, read as the reverse complement.
GCTGAGTGTTGTTATCTCAAACTGAGAAAAATGATTGATATACCTATTTAAATATTACTCGAGTCAAAAGAACTGCCCTACATATCTCAATTTACAAACAATTTTTCAATATAAACTGGTTGACATAGGCATACCAAAAGTACTGGCGTCATTATCTTATTTCTTTAATAGAAAGCTTGAATAGATTTTCTTTTTTTCATATAGTGATAGAGAAAACGATGCTCTATTTTTCTATACCATTTGATTACTCTTCGACTAATATCATAATAATAAAATTTTGATAAGAACTGTTTTTGTGTACATCTTCACTGATATGTGAGGCAGATTATGTTGCCACACTTTGCATTTTTTGCATTTCGGTTTTCAATCACTTAATAGGTTGTAGTAAACAACAAAACATACCACTAGATGCAGCGTGAAAAATTCTACAATTTTTTAAGAACAGCTTATTTTATATTTCAGATAAGAAATAAGGAATTTCTCTTCGTATAGAAAAAAAAAGAATTTTTTTTTGAGACAGTTGGAGAGAATTTTACTTTTTTTGGAAACACGAAGTACGCAATTAGAACAAGCGATCCTATACAGATTGTAGGGCTTTTCTCGGTACATCTTTAGATGTCTTTTGTTTTTTTTAAATAAAAGATACGAAGTGATAAAAAGATGAAATAAGAAAAAAATGAATTCATCTTGTACCAAAAAAAAATATCGCTTTTGAAAGATTGAAAATTGGTTGCTCAAAATTTTGCTCGTTATGAGAACGAAAAGTGCAACTATAAAATAAGCGGTCTTATTTAAATTGTAGAGCTTTTCCATTTAATCAGCTTGATATATTAGTGAAGTTGTACACAAAAACAGTTTTTATCAAAATTGTATTATTATGATATTAGTTGAAGAGTGATCAAATACCAGAGAAAAATAGAGCATCGTTTTCGCTATCATTACATTAAAAAAATCCATTCAAGCTTTCTATTAAAGAAATAGGGTAATGACGCCATTACTTTTGGTATACCCTAAGTAATTAATTCTTGATTCTTGTTTTTTTCCATACGAAACGTTGTGTGCATCATTGATAGAATCAGCATGAACAGAATCCGTTTTACTTCATTAATAATCGGTGAATTCATTCTAATTGCTCTGTGTCATGTAGTGAGGTTCACTATTGTTATTTTCTATTTCTTTCTTTTCATTTCTGTTGTATTCGTTATTGTTGATCAAGGTCAAACAAACTTTATATTTGGCGTTGATTTATTTTATATTACGTAATATATATATATATATTTCGTTTTGGTAATAAGTCATCTTCAATTACGTATATATCTTTCCGGTCTTTTCCTTCGTGTTGTGATAACTCTAATATCTCACAACAATATTTCTATTGTTATATTTCGTTTGTTTTCTTTCCGTTCTTTTACTTCATTGTATGAGTCATCACGATATATATATAAATACATGTTTTCCTTTAATAGTAGTTGCAAGTTGTTGTAAGTTATTTCAAGTTAGATAAAATCTTGTTACTCTTGCTCGTTTCTTTCATCTAACTTGTTATTCGTTTCCATTCTTTCAAATCAATAAAACAAGTGATTGATCTTGACATTTACGTATTTACTTCAATATGTGACACTATGTTTCTCAAAATAACATTGACTTGACATCAACATGCATATAATAACTTTCAGTTGATGCATTAAATATGATAAACGAGGTATGTGAAGATTTCCGAAAAATCAAAATACGGAAATTTCCGAAATTCTCTTACTCGTGAAAACCACATGGCAATCTAGATGAACAAATTTTGGATATTTTAGAAAATTCAGAAATTACGAAAAATACGGGAATTTCCAAAACTTCCGTAGTTTCCGAAATTTCTGAAATCTGCTCACTGCTGATCTCCTGTGGAATTCTGATATTTATCATGATCATGTTTACCTTCGGGACCCAAGTAACCTTTTTGGCAATTAGACACATTGAGGAGAAAAGTGATGAGAAGCCAAACAATACTTATAAGCAAGATAAAAAGCCATTATACCCAGAAACGAACACCTTAGTATTGCACTTGAATACAAAAACTTACGTTATGAGACCCTCACAAGACATACTTTTTTATCAGCAGGATCTCAGATTTGCACCATGATATAGACAATTTCTCTATGATAATTGAATTTACTGCTGAGTATGCTATTTATTTCAAAGCTCCGCTCATAACATTCATAATTGATTCTTCGAAATCAATTTCACCAAGAATACCAAGATGGTAGATATCCGACCTACTTTGAATCTTCACTTATGAACATATTTGTTTATTCGATCGTATTGATCGAGAATTTCTACGTCATAAATACCCAAAATCAGTTGCATCAATAAATAGACTTTTTCAATGTCGACTGATGTGTGAGCTGTAATAATCTAGACCCTTCTGGAGTACATCCTATACTGCAAAGAGACTGAAGTTCAACTGAAGATCCATTCTAAATTCGTTGATCGGTCGTATCGTTCTTCGAAGGTCCGCTTAAAAATTAGGTATTTGAATAGCTACAGAAAAAGATATTTTCAGTTATCGAACTAAAATCAGATTCTCTGTACCATGATAATTATTTTTCGTTTCGGATCTAGTCAATGCATCCATCGCATCAAACAACAACCAAAAGTAGCCCATTGACTAGTAGCAATAGATGATGACAACCGGTGAATGATACAAGAATTTGTCTGCTCTCATTTGTCAAATCGTTTTCGATCTCAATCAGACCATTAACCCAGTTCGAAGACCTATCAAGGGAAGTTTTATTCGCCATATTCGACTTTCTTAATGGCTACCATCTACTGGAGGCTTTGGGCGTGGGTGTAGGATAAAAGAAGGTTCGCATCCACATCCCACACCGAGTTATAAGAACTGGCAGCTACGATCGTGATTTCGTCCCTGCTGAAGGGACTCATCAGGTGGCATAGTTCATATTCATCATAACCGTAAAGGCTACGACAAAAACCGATATTTAACTCCTAGTTAGAGGACTAGAAGAGAATCGGTATTAATTGTATATGGCTGCAATTACAGCAGGGACGAGATTACGATGGTGACTGCTAGTTCTTATAATGACGAAATCAAAGGAAAAACAAAAAATAAAAGCAATGTAATTACAATTTTCTTACTCAACACTGATGTAATGACGAAATCAAAGAAAAAACAAAAATAACAGTAACCTTGTATAATTTTGTTTTTCACTCATTGAAAATGCAATTAAACACACCTGATTCGTCTTGTCGTGGTCCAACTGAAACAAGTCATTGGGGTAAAAGATTTACATTTTTTTTTAATTAAATCAAAAGTTTAATAGAATAACCATGATGTTTTCCTATCATATAACTTAACCCTTAGACGCCGAATGTTCCACTCTGATGCAGCCGATAAATCATATTATACAAAAGAAATGACTCAGTATTGACGGATAGATGATATAACAGATATTTTATTTTAAAAAAATTGAGTTTTTGATTTTTTCAATGATATCACGAAGTACAACGTCAGGCATTCTGATGAAACCATCTCATCAGTTCTAAGTACACTTATTGGGACATTTGTTCTTTACAACATGAAATATTCTAATCGTGCCTGAATAACCTCAGACTTGTTAAGGTATTACACAAGCGAGTTTTTGGTTATTTTGAAGGAAATCAATATACGCTTTCCGTTCCTACCAACGTGAAAAATTTTTGATGATCCTCAGATTTTTTCAGCTGCAGTGAAGATATCGATCCATTTCTAAATTCTTTGCGATAGTTCTGTTTCTATCCTCGTGGAGCATTCAGTAACCACTTTGTCGGTAAAACAAAACCATTAGCACGATCATTAGAAGATCGTTTTCTCTTCGCTAATATTAACTACACGATACTTATATGGTGTCATGAGCAAGTCTTATATTGAAACGAAAAGTGCATAAACATAAAAAAAAAGTGTACAATATCGCTTTAATTGATTTTTTTGAGCGATAAAACATAGATAAATAAAATTCTCTCTAAGGCAAAACTCTTTTTTACATAAATTGAGAAAATGGAAAAGTTCATGCCGTTAAGACCGAATGTTCCACCTCTATAAGAAAAAAGTATTTTTTTAAAACTATAACATGATCATACTGAGAATCCAAAATCTCTATATTAATGATCTAGTTTTTCTTCATTATCAAAGCAGTCCGTATTAGTTTTAAGGGTTAATAATAAAATATTTGTTTCATTTAGTTATCCCAAAAATGCTTTTATCAAGTGGATATCCAGGTGCGAAAGATATAGATGAACATCGACGAGTAACGCGTGCTATTTATGATAGTGGTATTGAAGTATTTGTTAATCTTATGCAAGAAAAAGAACTTGCTCGTTTTACTCCATATGAACGAGAAATTCAACAATATGCTATTCAAGGTTTTTTTCTTTTGTTTTTATTTATAGTGAAAGAAAAATTTTCTAGATGGTCGAAATATTGAATTTCTCTCATTTCCAATTCCTGATCAATATGTTTGTCGAGATGATCAAAAAGTATTTGAATTTAGTCTAAATTTACTTGAAAGACTTAAAAACAATCATCAAAAAATTCTTATTCATTGTTGGTAAATACTTTTCTTTAATTTTATTCTAAAACAATTTGTAAGTTTAATAATAAAGGGGTGGACATGGAAGAACTGGTACAATTATCTCTATTCTTATCGGAATGTTATTTCTATACGAAGGTAATTATTTATTTATTTATTTGTAAACTTTTAATACAAACTAATTGATTAGCGGATGATGCTTTGAATTATAATTATCAATTAAAGCGACAACGTTTGAGAGCCAAAGGAAGAACGAGTCATCTTCATCCTCGTATGTTCAATTAAAAGAAATTCTTTTTTGTTAAATATTTTATTCATAGGTCAAAGTGAACAAGTACGAAAAGTATTACAAATCTACAAAGATCAACAAACATCTGCAATTGATTCACCAATCGAACAAAAGGATTTTGTCTAATCGATTTTTATTGTTCATATAATAAACAAGAACTTCAAAACTATCATCTGCTGATTTTGCCAATTTAGGAGTAGTGTCACATATACCGAATTTTGGAAATGCATCATCATCTCTCTCAGAAGATGCGATGATCTCCCGCAGAAGATGTATCATCTCGTTCAGAGATATACATCCTCCGCAAGAAGCGAGCTCGTCTCTCAACACATGGTCATATGCCTCAGTTATGCGAAGTAGTTTACAACTTTAAACCTTTCTATATTTTTGATATTGCGCACCGGAAAAAAACATGCTGCTTCGAATTCAAACACCGTGTTTTCTACACAATAAAATTCTCTATCGAATGAAACTATTTGACATATTTTACAACGTCGAGCAAAATCAAGTCCAAAAGTAACTGTTTTATTCTGAGGGTGTGGATATGGGTGAAAAGAAGAACTACACTCACATCCACGGACACCTATCCACACCCTAAAGATTTCAGCATTTCTCTCACTTATTTATTCTCAATCGAATAGGACTTTTGGCTGCTTGAAGCCGATTACACCCAGGCCAAAAGATCAAATGTCAAGATCTTACAAGAATCGTACGTCTGATCATATCTGAACTGATAAGAACATACGAAATAATCTAACTGACCAACCAAACGAAAAATCATTGGCTCGTACAGTATCCAAGGTGGTGAAAAATATTCCAGAAGAAGAATTTACAAAAAAATTTTGACAAACTATTAGAAAGGATAGAACTTTATAAATAATCATGGTGACTATTTTAAACATTTAATGAAATAAAAGTCGAACTGTCTCTTTCTCTTTATATATTTTTTTTGAAAAATCTCAGAACTTTTGATCAGGCCTAAGTACAACTTCATCAACTTTCATTTATTATCTTCTTTTCTTTGCAGATACGTATGTGTGAGATAAGGAGACAGAAAACAGCATCGCTCGTCCTGTTGCTTCAAATATCTCTGTGTCCCTTCACATGTTGCTGATTATATGTTGACACGCACACCACCTACAATGGCGACATACAAATTACATTATTTCAATCTTCGTGGTCGTGGAGAAGTAGCTCGTCTAATTTTTGCTGCTGCTGGTCAACAATTTGATGATATTCGATATGAACGAGCCGAGTGGCCATCACACAACGCCGAAATGCCTCTAGGTCAAATACCCGTACTTGAATTTAATGGAGTCAAATTACCACAATCGTTAGCAATCGCTCGATTTCTTGCCAAACAATTTCAATTTGCAGGCAAAGACAATTTGGAACAAGCAAAAGTAGATGCTGTCGCCGATACGGTAGCTGATCTCATGGCTAAATACGGTCCAACATACAAGGAACAAATGGAAACCAAAAACCAAGCATGTATACAGAAGTTTTTAGCTGAAGAGTTACCTCGACATCTGACAAATCTAGAAACCTTAGGTCAAATGTACAGTGATGGTGGTTACTTCTTTGTAGGCAATCATCTCACATGGGTCGATTTATTTCTATACGATTTACTTGAAACTATTCGTCAACATGATGATCATATTCTTGTTAAATATTCATGGTTGAAACACAATCATGAAGAAGTTGAAAAACAACCGAAAATTGCAGCTTATCTCAAGAGTCGAACTCAAACACCCGTTTAAATTAATTAATGAACAAACAGAACATTGCTAAATGTTATTTTAATTTTTTCCTTGCGAATAATTTAGATCTTGATAGAATATTGATATCTTTTCTCTTGTATGCAAAGACACTTAGTACAATAATATCTAAATACCTCATTTTGTTCAGTTTTTAATGCTCTATCTTTCGGTATATAAGAAAAAGAATTGGTGAATCTATGTACAAAATTGCTAAAATTTGGATTTAGAGGTTTTCGATAACGCTGATTAAGATGGAAACTAGTGCTTCAGTTTTTATCATAATACTTGGTAGTCTCATGGAGCCTTTCTTAATAATCAATTTTCAAAGTGAAAATATGCATATCAGACAAAATAAACAACACATTTGTAAATGAGACTAAGAAGTTGCTGTGGAATACCTTCGAAAGCTACTCAGATCTGATCCCAATGTAGGCCCTCTCGCGACAGCAAAGTTCTTTGACATCTAGACTCACACCGACCCGATTCTGATAAACTCAATTATCTCTATCGAGATTATTCATTTTTCGGATTAATTGTGCTAGAAATCAACGCACAACGCTAGAATGTGCATTTTTTAACATAGCATGTACGCATCTGACAAAAATAAAAAGAACCGGCTCGCTTTCATGCAACATGCACCAGTACATGTGTGTGTATTTATTTTTCTTTTCCTGTCGCTATCAAAATCGTCATCGGCACATATATTATTTCACTCTTTTTTTCTTTTCTTTCTCTTTTTGCATAATATTTTATTGCAGGTTTATCAACACATTGCGATGTCGAGTCACATGTGAATTCACAGTGAAGCGCAGAAGATTAACTCACCTTTCTTTACGAATGGAAATCATCCGAAATTGGAACTAAACGTTAGATCAGTCTGTCCTTGGAGGATCTACACTTGACTCTTCCGTGTGACTTATAGAGTAGTGTTTTAATTATCTTCAATTATTTTCGTTGGCGTTGGAAAATATAAGAAATATTCGAATGAATATGTTCGAATTTCTTCTTTCAGTGTCATTCTGACTTGTTTATCTCAAATTAATTGGTTCTAGACGTTTGTTTGATGATGTATTCAATCGATCACGATTGGAATATTTTATTCAACAACATGTATGTCTTCTAAACAAAATCGATGGTTTTTTTGCTACTCAAACAAATGATTAGGAATACATTGATGATGTTCAACTATCGCTTACTCCAGTTTCTACAAAATTGTGGCTCAAAGAGAAACGTTGGCTTGTTTCTCATGACTTTATTATGAGTCTGTCATGGATTAGATTATACTCGATACCAATCTGTCAAACACATCTTGAATACGTATTCGAATCAGACCTTATTTCACGTTCTACATTAGCCATAATGAACAATGTTGTTGAGAGAGTGAATGATATACGTATGGTGGATATCAATATATCAGCAGCGATTATGGAACAAGAAGTATATTCGATCTTGTTTTTCTGTCAAAGGAAACGCTTTTTTATTTTGCAAACTCCTTCAAAACTCTGAATACTTAAATTTTACTGTTTTTATTGGGCGTGGTTGCGGGTGTGGGGTGTGGATGGATGGTGTGAGTGTAAATAAAGGTTACTTCTATGCACAAATACCTATGCACACCGACACTCTCGTATGAGTTCAAAAACTGACGAACAAAACTCAATCATGAACTTGTTTGAAAAGCTTGATTGTTGCTAAGAACGTCGAGCATAAGCTCAGGAAGTGACGTATGTGGTATAGCAGAAATTCTGCATCTCCAGGCAGATTCATAGTATATGGTCTAGCATTCTTTGCAAGGCAGTATAAAAAAAACCATGCTTGTGACCATCACTATAAAATCTCTCTAGCAAAGACATCTCCATAAAATAGATGAGTTGAAAAAGTCCTGGAAGTGTCCATCTAAGAGATTTTTACGGTAACAACATTTTTTCAATCATACATTTATTCATGATCAATTTTAATTGCAGAAAAAGGTAGTATTGTGCGTATTTGTAACAAAATGTATAACCTTCATCTATCTGTGTTCCTCTATTTGACCGTCTGACCTCCATAGTAGACTGTTGGTCATTGTCTATCTCTTTTATATTAGCATATGTTCTGTATGTGAATAGGGCTATTTATTGTGTGAAAAAGCCAAATAAAACGAGTGTGACTATGTCATGGACATTTCTTCCTTCAAGTTCGTTACCGTATTGACGACATCGGTCAAATAGAACAGATGAGTGTATCCATATAAATATTGACCTTCATATTAAAAGATGATAAGAATAAATCAGCAAAAGTAAAGATGGAATATTCAGGCATTGAATTCAATGACTTACCTGATGAAATCCTTATGGTTGTTTTCAAAAAACTCAACAATCTTGATGTACTTTTTTCTTTACAACGTATTAATCAGCGAATAAATAAAATTATTCACGATCCATTTGTTACAAATTGTTTGATTTTTTTTAAATGGTTTTCCGATAGTTTTATTGATCTAATTTGTTGTGATATGATACTTGGTCGATTTTGTTTACGCATTTTACCAGAAATTCATGATAAAATCAAATGGCTTGGTCTCAAATCATCATCTATGAAACATATTTTATGTGCTGCCCCATTATCCTAATTTATGTAACCTTGGACTTTATAATATTCATGAAGAGTCACTCCGATGTCATTTTACTGGTAAGAAGTTTCAATTCAATTGTTTTGATTCTAAATAAAAATAAAAGATTGTCAAATGTATTCATATAGATGATTAGATCATTTGAACATATATATTGATATTATTTTCATAGGTTTGTTTTCTTACTAATATTGTATATTTGTTTAGATGAAACTCTTTCATCTGGTACGTTCAAAAATCAAATTAGAACACTTTTAATTACAATTGATAATAATGAGAAGATACGAGAGACTGTAGTAAACGTATTCGATTATATTGTGACTGTTTTCACCAATCTAAATTATTTAACATTATACGAATCATCGTATAAAAAACGTCTGCGATTAGTTTTTGACCGCCCACCTCCTCCCACATTTCGTTCTTCAACTCTTCTGAAATTGAATGTTAGATTACAATGTATTGATGATTGTCTTTATCTTCTCGATGGTCGTCTTAATCAACTTCACATACTCTATGTTGATTTGCTTAATCTTCATTGTTCACGTAAAATTCAAAATCAAGTTAATTTTACAAGAACAAACGCTACGTTGTCAATTAATAAAACAAAAAATTTTATATTATTTTTAGGAAGACTTACCCAATCTAAAGTGTTTCTCTCTGTCATGCAATTTTGAAACGTATTATTACAATGAAACAATTCTCCCACTTCTCGATGGAATGTTAAATCTAGTAGAACTTGCTTTGTATATTGTAGTATATGTTGATAAAACATTTTTTGATGGAAACTATTTGAAGAGAAACATTATTAATTATATGCCACGATTAAATCAATTTATATTCTATATTCACTCAAGGATGTGTATTCGTAATGCAATGAGTTTGCCATCAACGAAAGATATTCAATGCACATTCATTGACTTTCAGAATAATGAAATCATTTCTTATGTGGATTATTTTCCAGAGACAAAACAAAGTCGATGTCATATTTACTCATATTCATCTTTTATGCCATATTACGGCGATATCACAAATAATTTTCCAGATGGATTATTCAAATAAGTTCGTTTCTGTCATTACATGATGAACATCCTTTTGAACATGAGTTTTGCCTTCGGATTGTTCAATCGTTTCTATTTATGGAAAAACTAACTTTGACTAATAATAAACCACAAAATTGAACACAATTTTATGAATTAAACAATAATAATGAAAATTTATCTCTTATTAAATATTCTTTTCTTAATGAACTTATTATTATCGATGTTCATGATGATTATATCGAAGAATTTTTGCTTGATACTAAAACGTATTTGCCAAATAATATTTTTCTTTGTATCAAGTATGAATCATTGAAACGAATAACACACAATTTCACAAGAGTTGTTACACGAATTAATTGTACCAAAATAAATGAATTAGAATTATTTCTGGAAGCAGAATGTTCGAATTCTTTACAAGAATATTTTCCTTATGCAAGAATATATTGCTCAAAAACATTTGCACAGACAAAACAATAAACTAAACAGATTTCTATAGAGATCAAAATGATTATGTGTGATAAGTAGCAATATGTGAAATAAATTAATTTGTTTGAATAAATATGTGTATAGTGTATTTAGTTGGAAGATAAGTACTAAAAGTTTTCTTTTGTTTAGCACTAAATTTATTTTACGAGAAAGACGTGTAACATCAGCCAAGAATATGATCGCCAGTCTTTTCGAGAATGCTCGTTCATATTGCTGGCAATTGTTCGATCTTACGTTTGTAGAAACTAGCTGGTTGTGATTCGAAAAACAGATAGGGTGTGGGTGTGGTTTCCAGTGATATCCACGCCAACATCCACTTCCAAACGCACACGGACATTCACTCATCCGCACCCCATTCGAAAAACTATTTTGAGGCTGTTAGTGAAGACTTCTCGTGATCTTTAAGTCCAGCACATACTCTCAAAGAGTATTGCTGTTGTTGTTTTGCTTTTCGCATTGACTTCATGCTGTGTTTTTGTCTTTTTTCCTGTTCTGCTACACAGCGAAACAACGAATAGCACTACAGAGACACAAAAGATAAAAGATAACGTACATGTTGTGATGTTTAAGATTACTAACAGCCATTGTGCATAATGTTCGAAGTGAAACTCAACGAGCAAAGTCGTTCGATTCAAGTCAAATGTGTTGATGATAGCAATAATGAATCGACTGTTATCGCCGAAGGAAGCTTCGTAGTCGATCGAGCTGGTCATATCGCTCTCGTTATTATCACTCATACCACGATCTTACCCAACGATCCTCGACCCGATGAATTTCTTACAAATATTCTCTACCACGTAGGTAAAACTTACCGTGTTGGTGTCTTGTTGCGCTTGTCTATGTTCGACGGTCAAATTGATATGAAAAGATTGCAATTTGAAAACATATATAGCAATATAATGGCAGTTACACTGGCTCATATAAAGTACGATGACCATCTTGTTCATCTTGATCAAGAACAATATGAATTGATTACAGAAAAACAAATGCTGCTAGATTATTCTCAGCAGTTGACCACTATGATCAATAACAACAAATTCGGAGAAAAGGAATGGGATTGTCAGGAGACTCGAGATCGCATAAATGCGGCGTCTCATGTTGCCATGATAGTCGACAAGGCAGAAAACGTACCATGTGGCATTGGACGCTCGTTGACGATTACATCGATCAATCACTCGCACGAAACATTCGCCTATTTATCAACAATTGGCGTTGATAGTCGTCATCAGAAAAAGGGTCTTGGCACGGTCATATTCAATTATCTTGTGAAAGCCTCTATCGATCGAGATTACAAGTGGCACACCAATGGATCACTCTGTTTAATGTGCGGGAAAGAAGGAATTGGGGCAGTGGCTGGACCAAAACTTTACAAAAAGCTAGGCTTTGAATTTATTTCAGAGATTGGCAATCGAATTGCCCTCTTTTATGACGAACAACATTTTGTCCGTTCGCAATAAATGTTGGCTCAAACGGATGAGGCTATCATTGAGTCCAAAGAAAAATCGATATGTAGTGTATGTAAAGAGAGATATGCAATAGAGATCAATTACGGCAATAGGTTGATGAGTCACAATCAAGCATCGTTGAGATGAAGTGAGGATAATAAATGATAAATGATTTTCAATGGATGTCAAGAATCAACGAGATGATTTATCAGTGTGAATGATATAAAGAAGGTTAGTTTTCATTTCGATAAAGCAAAGAGAGAAATGAACAAGAAAAAAGAATGTATCAGAGTGTGCCATGTGTTTTGAATCATCTTCACGCAATTAATACCAACGAATACCAGTGAAAATCAATTTTACATCGAAGAGATTTTGTTGTAAATGCTAAGCCACAGAGTCAGTATGAACTATTAAGGGTGTGGGTGTGGTTTCCAGTACTATCCACACCCACACCTACGGGAGATTACTCCAAAGTCATCGTGTAGATTTCGCGATATATATTGTTGGTTCATAATTAACATTTTCCGGTAGATGATTCATTGACCAAAATCTCTGACTACAGCTACATTTGGCATTTAATTATAAATATATCTATACATAATTTGTTTTCGTAACGATTTATTAACCGACGACAGGCCAGCATGTAACTTGTTCAATTTTTTCTTCTTTTGTGTTGTTTCATTGAAATCTGTTGAATTGTACCCACGATTATCATTTTCATTATCATCACCAAATTCAAATAAATCAACCGATTCTGATAAAAGTTTGCATGACTATTTAATAGCAGTTGATGAGTTTGAATCGTTCATGATTTGGCTGATGCGAGCAAGAAGAACTGAATAATGTTGTTTATAATATACTGTTTCATTTGTTGACTAATTTATGAAAACTTCACAGATTAAACGCCAATTTTCTTTCATAGCGAGCCATGCATTGTTATTCACTAACAGTGCTATGCACTACATACCCAATTCACGAATATCTTCTGGTAAGTATTTGTTAATACGTTTTTGGATATCCTAAATAGAACAAACGTAAAATGTATACCCAAGTAGAATTTCTTCGCTTACCAACATGAAATGAGACAAGCAAGCGTGGATATTGGTTCTCGATAAATCATTTTCAATAGGTTGATTCGTGAAAATACGATAAGTACGTGCAAGCAATTGTTGATAGTTTTCTTCATTGAATATATGAAGAGCAGCTTAAAGAAAAATTTGAGTACGATCCGATAGAATTACTGCTGGTCTAGGAAATGAATCCTTCTTATGAGTAACACCTAAAATACAAGAATTCTGTATTGTTTAAGTATATTTGTACAATTCAATTTAATATATGATATAAAAAGTGTCTATGTTCATCAAGTTCTTAATGAGGATAACCCGGTTTCAGAAGTAAGATTTGCAGCATCGCTCGTTCAAGCATCATTTCGACAAAAGGTATCATATAATATTAGAATAGAGGAAATCTAGTAAATTGAACGAGAATCAGCATTGTCATTATGCAAATAAGTTTATTCATTGTACAAAATATGCAAGATATTACTATTGCTTTTTTCCTAATTAACTTATTAAAGAGAAATGAAGAAAGAAAGAACTGATACTGGCTGTTAAAAATATGAACTCCTATATATAATATTGTATGAAACAATATTCTTCACATCAATTGCGAGCTAGAAATCGCATGATATGAGTGTCTACATCCCTCAGTTATTTTTTCGTTCGAATCTATTTTTAGATGGGACTGAAGCAATAGATTTCATCCAAAATAATTCTAATAAATTGAGCTAGCCACGCTAAGAAGTTAAACGTACTTTTTTATAGCATTCTTTAAATGCTTTTAACCAATTAATAACAGTAAGGAGTGATTGAGATATTGACAGCATAAAAGTTAATGGAATTAAACTGTCTTGATGTTGTGTTTTTGATTACACCACTACTAGCCTCCCATAATAAAACCGTTTCTGGTTGACTAACGATAACATCATACAAATGTACTGAAGCTTCACTAAATGCCACAATACAAAATGGTCGAAGTTGAATAAGTTGTATTGGACTTTTGATTGTTCCATCATTATTGATTTCATTAAATAATTGATCATGAAGTTGTAAAATACTGGATGTAATATCTGATATAAGTGAAGATTGAGCAGTCACTTCAGCTTTAATCTTTTTAAATATTTTTCTTGATTTTCCTATGCAATCGTAATTAAAACCTTTTCTTTCATTTTTGGTTCGTTCTTTATCATATTGAGCGTGCAATCGATAAACTGAAGCATCCGTTTTAAACTTTTCAATGATTGCTTGCCGTCGAGATCCACGAATAGGACGACTTATTCGTTCATCTATATGATGAGAAATTTTTGGATTTATTGTAATTATGAAACAATGACCATTATTCATGACGCATACAGTAAACTTTACACGTAGTATCATTACGTTTCAAAATACATCTTACAAGAAGAGAATTTCCTTCCGATACATGCATTCCAAAGTAACGCGATCGAATGCATAGACCACAAGCTGACTTGTAATGTTTTAGATGAGGCAGGAGTAAATTCAGATATTCAATATTAATCTTGTTGTATGTTTCAATTTTTTATTCCTTTCGGTAAGATTCATTAACATTGATATTGTTAATGGCAGTAGACGTATTTCCACTTTTCGAAGTTTTCTTTCGTAAAAGTGATGAATCAGATGTTAATTCTGTAGTTTGCATTTTACGATCAGATTGTTTTTTTATTTCTTGTTCTCGAAATCGATTCATTTTGGCAAGTTCAATTTCATTTAAACGAAAGTTGTGCTTCTGAGGAAGTGTATCTTCGAATATTTCGTCAATTCGTACACCTGATGCCACCGATGTTAATTTCTTACAGGCTTCTAAAATACAGTAATAGTTTTAATAGCAGTATTGATTAGAAAGAGAAATTATAAAATGTCTGTTAAACATCCAAAACAGGGGTTAGGTTTTCTACAAAGATTAATAGCACAAATGAAAGCTATGACGATTGTGTTTATATATTAACGTTTTAAAAACGTATATTAAAATTAATTAAATTATAGAACAAGTAATATAGTAATCAATGTTTTCTTTAACTTCGATTGAATTTATCATTTGTGTATAGAGAAAGAACAGAGAACCAAATACTTCAATACTGATTTTTTTATACAAAAGAAGGGTGTGGTGCAGGAGTGTGGATGTGATTTGTGTGTGGGTCCGTGCATTATTCTCATTCTCCACCCACACCCACACCCACTATCATTCTCGGTGTTTACGATGGTTTTAAAGAAATTTGCAAGGTGTTCTCGAAATTTTCTGGAGATTTTTGTGAAAATTTCGCGAGCAGAAAGTGTTTGAGAAATTACAGTTTAGAAAAAGGTTCCGAATGATTGAAGCATATCGTACAATATACTGATACAAATACTTAAAGACGACAAGTAATGTGTATCGACATCGAAGGTCGATTCACTGGGCCCTAGACTGATGGAATGATGACAAGCGGATGGTTGTATTTTCCCGATCATTTGGTACTATGTAAATATGATTTGTACCATAAAAATGGCAGTTTGTGTCACAGAAATGGTCATTGATGCCATAAAAATGGTCGTTTGTGCCATAGAAATTGTCATTTGTGTCAAACCCGTGTTACAGACAGACAGACAGACAGACACAGGTGAATTACGGTTTTTAGACCCTAGCCTTTCAGTCTAGGGAATAGCACATCGTATCAAAAGTCTAAATCTGTTTATCGTATTGATTCGTAAACTGATGAATATAGTTCTGTACTGTTCAAAGCCGTACCATAACATCACTATCAGTCACGAATATTTTTATTTGTTAGTATGAGAGTGTGGGCATGGGTGTAAGTGTGTGTGGGTGGCTGTGGGATGTGAGGTGTGGGTGTGGATGTGGATGTGGGTGTGTGGGTATGTGGGTGTGGGTGTGTGAGCGTGGGCCTTCTCTTTACCTACACCCGCACCCACCACCCACACTCACACTCACACTCACATCCACATCCACATCCACATCCACACTCACATCCCACACTCCACATCCCACACCCACACCCGAGCTCATATTCCTCTGATGAGGGTGTTCGGAAATCGTGATTCCACATGAAAGACAGATTTATTGCTCGACGGACTTGATAGAATTTGCATGAAAATCCTCGGAATTTGGGTGGGCTGTGGGTGTGTGTGTCGGTATGGGGATCGCTGTGTTTAGGTGTTGATGTAAACCTTACTTTTTCTCAACACACATACACTCACAACCTCGCACCTTCACTCACCTGAAGCTACAATCACTTCTCACCCACACCTCATACCTACACTCCACACCCACACCCCACTCTCTTAAATCGGGAATGAAATTCCCTAGACTGAAAGGCTAGAGTCTAGAAACCGAAATTCACCTGTGTCTGTCTGTCTGTAACACATGGTACCAATGACCATTTTCATGGTACAAATGACTGTTGCTCTGGTACCAATGACCATTTCTGTGGTACAAAACTACCGTTTTCGTGGTGCAAATGAGCATTTCTGTGGTACAAATGCCCATTTTCATGGTACAAATGATCGTTCCTGTGGTACAAATGACCATTTCCGTGGTACAAATGACCATTTTCATGGTACAAATGACCATTCCTGTGGCACAAATGACCATTTCCGTGGTACAAATGACCATTTTCATGATACAAATGATCATTCCTATGATATAAGTCACCATTTCTGTGGTTCAAGATCACCATGTTAGTAGTACAAATGACCATTTCTGTGGTATCAATGATCATTTTCATAGCACAAAGGACCATATTTATGGCACAAATGACTATTTCCATAGTGCAAATGACCATTTTTTTGGCACAATTGACCGTTTGTTCCCTAGACTGAAAGAATAGGATCTAGAAACCAAAATTCATCTGTGTCTATCTGCTTGTAACACTTGGTACAAATGCACATGTGGGTGGTACAAACGACCACATCGATGGCACAAAGTACCACGGTCGGGGTTCAAACGACCATGTTCATAGTACGAGTTGCCACCTTTTTTGTACAAATGACCATATCAGTGGTATAAGTGACCATATGGGTGCTACAACTGAGTATATTGGTGATACAAGTATCCAAAATCGTGGTACAGGTGACCATAGTTTTTCGACATTTTTTTTGAATTTTGTTGACATATAATATAGAGAGTTCGATGTTTGATTCGTAGGTTTTTTACATATGTGGTACATAAAATCCTTTTTTTATTTGTCTGTATAAAAAATTATATGTTGAACTTTTATAGAAACAAAATTCATAAAATGCTATTATTGATTTGGACGTTTTATATAAATAACTGGAATACTCCTTTTTTTTTCACAAACTAAAATATTTTTCTCATTATAACTGTTCGATGATTTCTTTTCATGATAAATTGAGATTGATGGTTTTTCTATTGCCATATTATATTTTTTTTTTGGATTCGATGTAGGACAGTTTTTGCGAGCATGTTTCGGCATACAGGTTTGTTCGTTTGAAATTTAATTCTTTTGTTTATTATAAGACTCGAATTACATTTATTTTTAATTAATACAGAAAGAATCACCATCTCTAATATATATTTTTGAGTAGATCAGTTCAAATCTTTGCGAAACAGTTACATATAGTCGTAAAAGATAATAGTCATGGCACGTATGAGAAACTTATGATAAATATTAATACAACAAATCTGTGACCAAAATTCGTTGTAAGTTTTTTCGTATGATCTTGTAGGATAATATCCGATATTCATCCAAGATTGGATGGAAACACAATCTGAATCTCATCTTAACACCTTATTGCTTGACCTGCATATGAGCCGTTGAATCAAGCTTTCAAAACCATGCATAAAACACATCCCTACATGAGTTTACATTATTATTTCATTAGTAGAGAAATGATTTTCTTAAGGTAGGTTCACCTGAAAATGTAATTATATGTTTATGTCCAGTAATTCAGTCTAGGGTCAAGCGAATCGACTCTCGATTGGCGTTACTTATTTTATTTAATGATTACGTTTAGATGAAAATTTCGTGAAATAAAAAAATGTCGTGAAAAATCAACAAAACATTTCTTAGCTGCCAAATTTATACAAATAAATAGAGAATCAGATCGTATAAAAGTTTTAAATAGATTTGAAATAATGAAAGCACTTCAACATCGAAGACTTTTACAACTTTATGATGTATTGAAAACAAAAGACAACATTTGTCTTATTATGGAATTGTCAATATTTCATTTTATGTTTTTGTAAAAAGAAAAATTTTCTTTTTTTTTAATATTTTAAAATTACGGGGTGTTTCATAAGTTTTGAGGTACAACAAAAATTAGTTCTTATACAAAAACACAATAATCTTGAACTAAATGTTTTTATATAAACTTTGAGCACTCGTGACATTCTTTCATATGGCGTCTAATTGGATGATATCTTCTCTTATAAGAATAAAAATATAAACAAGAGAATGTGAAGATATCGGTGTAGGTGAATCAAAATAAAATTCACGCCAGCACTCACACTCCACACCCCACAGCTACACTTCACACTCACGCTTAGACTCAGACTCAGACCCAGACTTGAACCCAGACCCACACCCTACGCACACACCGCCCACACCTACAACTACCCATACTCACAGACCCATCCACACCCACACCCACGCGTCTTGCTAGCTATTGATTAAATCTTTTCTCAAGGATATCTACACACACCACACCAGTAAACTAGCCTTCAATCGTCGACACTAACGAGGGAACATTCCCAACTGTCGCATCACTTTTGAGTCGAGTGCATGCGCATCATGTAGGCCCTAGTGATCTATGAATACTCTGAAAAAATTTTGTGCCGCTTGCTTATTACTGCCGAGATATTGCACTTTTACTGTATATGTTTAAGAAAAAAAGCCGTAGTCCTCCTCAGGAACACTAGAAAAACTAAGTTTCGAATTTCTACTTGAAACTTTGCATAGAGATAAGCCTCAGTGAGAATAGTTTATTGTGAAAATTTCAGATGTTTTCATTATTCCTATCCTAAGATGCAGATATGGTAAAATAGCTTATATACGTCAATAGATTCCGATGTTCTTATTTCAGACTAGGAGCAACCAAAAGATCTGAAACTTTCAAAATAAACTATTCTCATTGAGACCTGTTCCTGCACAAAGTTTCAAGTTGAACTTCGAAATTCAGTTTTCCTAGTGTTCCTGAGAAGGACACGGCTTTTTGCTTATACATGCAGTAAAAATGCAATATCTCGACAGTAATAAGCAAACGGCACGAGCTTTTCTCGGAGTATTCATAGATCATTAGGGATTACATGATGCGTATATGCTCAAGTCAAAAGTGATGTGGCAGTTGGGAAAGTTTCCTCGTAAGTACTATTAACCACAACATCCTTTTGACTCAAGCAATTAGAGTGGCGATGATGCCGCTGAACTATATTACTCTAGGACTATGTACACACAAATTTTCAGATCTCCAGCCTTTATTATTGATTGATATCCGAGGGGAAATACTTCTGGCTAGTACTGTAAAAATGTTTATATTTCAACTCGAAATAAGATCACACTGTCTCCAATTTGCTGTCGACTTTTAGATAATAGTAGAAAAAACTTTAAAAGAATATATAAAATAATGAATATGTCTGTCTCAAATTACGAGCACGTAAAATACATCCAAAATGTTTTCACTAGTCCATAACATGTATCGCCAATATTTGTATTGTCAATTAGAAAATAGCAATAACTCGAATTACATAGTGTACGACATATAGATGAAACGTCCATAGAGAAACAATTTGCCGAGACTGTTGATCCCCTACATCCAGGAGTGGCACTATTAATACCATAGAAACATGAAGCAACTGTAAGGGTTTTTCCTGTTGTGCAGGAAACGTTAAGCACATCATGTTCGTGACCATAAAAAGTATTGTTAAACCCACCGCCTGTGAAGACAAAGATTAATAATTTTTTTCAAATCAATAACAGTTGAGATAGCCTTCAGTGGACTGCTCACCCCAAGAGATTGTGCTCGCCGGACTCAGCGACAGACATTGACCACTTGTAATTGTCGAGTTACAGCATGTTCCTTGGTAACCACTACTGCAATAACAGCTCGACGGTGAATTACAAGAGCCATAGCCGCAGTTATAATTACAATGGGGACATTGAGCTAAAAAAGAACATATACAGGAAGAGGAAATGATTCGTCTGATTGTACTCTCGTAGTCAGATATAAACTCACGAGTTTGACAATAACTTCCTAGAAAGATAAAAATCAGTTTTAATGACTATTAAGTTTAAGTCTTGTCTGTCTTCAAGACATGCACACACACCTGCCCAAGAGCTTGAAACGCATGAACAAGTACTTGTACTCGTCAATGTACTGTACGTACATGTACCACCGTTTAAGCAGCTCGTTGAAAAGGAACCGGCCACAAGGCAGCGCGGGGTTTGACAGTATGTGCCCGTTGTATAATTGTTACATGCACATGAACCGTTCGAAAGTAAAGTGCCTCTAAGAAAGAATAAAAAGAGAAGTCATTTTTTGTATATATATACAAAGGACTAGAAGGTGTCAAGGAAAGGACTCACCCATTTTGACATGGTGTAGCTAGAAAGTAGAAAATAAGGACACACCGTGTAGTTGAGAGATTTTTTCTGAGCTACTATTATCACATATCACTTACTTGGATCACCTGACGATGATGACTGTATCTGTGCCCATATAAAAGATACAACTATACCAATTATAATAATCACAATTACGACACAAGCAACTATCATAGCTTTTCCAAGTGTCGATGATGTGATGGTCTTCTCTGGAATAGTAGTTAGAGTCTGTGCATTCACTGCGTTGAAGACTGATGATGACTGATCCTGAACAACAAGTAGAGTGGGTAAGTGCGAGTATTACCAGAAAACAGTGAGGGAACACTCACTTCAGCTAAGAGCTTAGGCTGTGGAAAGTATAGAACATTGCCTGTTTGTGTGAAGGTACGCATCGTTTGACTGTGCTTACACAGTGATGTTGCTGTTGCTTTTTAAACTTAATTGAAATGAAAGTGTTTTGTACATTTTTGTTTAAACTTACACAGAGAAAGAAAGAACACTAATGGATGTAATTGCATACAGCACATTTATTCATGTTGTATGAGTTTCACACGCACGTATGAAGTGGGGAGCAGAAAGAAAACAACGACGCAGCATGTATATATGTAAGTGTGTCCAACAATAGTTGGCGAACAATTTCGTTTCTTGATGTAAAAGCCTATTGTTGCAAGTGCTTGAGGGTGTGAGTGTGGGTGTGGGTGTGGGTGTGGGTGTGTGGGTGTGGATGTGTGGGTGTGGGTGTGTGGGTGTGCGGGTGTGGGTGTGGGTTTGTGGGTGTGTGGGTGTGGGTGTGGGTGCGTGGGTGTGTGGGTGTGTGGGTGTGTGGGTGTGTGGGTGTGGGTGTGGGTGTGTGGGTGTGGGTGTGTATGTGGGTAAAGAGACATCCACACCCATACCCACACCCATACCCACACCCATACCCACACCCATACCCACACCCATACCCACACCCATACCCACACCCATACCCATATCCTCACCCTTTCTTTACTCATATCACTATCGATCTAATATCTACGATGTTCATTGTCGTCTCAATGGCTCGTTCTCAATCAACAACACAACCGAGATTATCCTTTGAAAAACACTTACAATTACAACTGAACAGACATAAACATCATTTTGTTGTATCATTTGCTTTGGTATTATTAGCATGACCTCGGCTTATCATAACATTGATTAGTAGATGTATGAAATCACCAGGGTGTGGGTGTGAGTGAATACAGAAAATAAAAGTACCCACACCTACCCTTCTCCACACGACGAAAGAGAATTTATAGTGGTCGAATATACTATATATGAAAGCGACAAACTTGCGTAGTTTAATTCATTTGTCTATAACCAACTTATCCATTGATTTCCTTCCCCTTTCGCAAATTAAATTTAATTAGAAATTAATCCATGAAAGAATTAGTCACTTTAAAATATATAAATAAAAATTTTTATTTAACTGTTCAAATTAAATTGATTTAATTGGATAAAACAAAAACTTTCATTGAGTTAAGAATCTTTTCTCTAACATCTTGATTTGTTATTTTATTATACGAATCTTTAATAATCAATCAGTTTGAATTTATTTATTAACGAATCATCTTTATTTTTTTCATCGTTTTGTCTATGTACTAAGTATTTCATTGTTCATAATCCAATAAATCAAATGATTTAAAATAGGATCCAATTAATTTGACCAAGATAAATCATTAAATAATATGAAATCTTATTTCAATTGATGAGTAAAAACTCAAATAATAATATATATTTATTTGTTTTGTAAAACCAAGAATGATACTATCAACACTCATTAGAACAAATTAATTTGAAAATTGTTCTAGGTTCGTGGTCTTAAAAAAGCAAAAGTATCAAACAGTTCGTAGTCATTAGAGAATGACTACTGATAATGATCTCTTTACTTCTTTTTTTATTGATCATTTTTTTTTCAACATGAAAGTTCATTACAGGAACATAGAACAGATGAAGTTCGTTTTAGAAGTGTAATTTGTATTTACCACGATCGAAATATCAATTGAATATACTAATAAAAAGCTTTCAGCGCAATCCCTGCGGGATAAAAAATGTGAAACACAATGGAGCTTTTTATATTGTGAATGAAGGAATTTAGTAACGTATGTCTCAATTTTCAATCACTAAGCACTGTTACCGAGAGTGTGAGGAGTAGAGACAAGAGAACTTTCTTAAAATATATCGTTTTTTACAAGAAATGCAAAGTGAAACTTGACTGAAAGTTTAATGAAAGTGATTGCGTTTATAATTGTTCATTTTGCTATGAAAAATATCTTGTTTTAATATTTTTCATTGCTACAAATAATCCATTTTATACCATTTCTGTCAATGAATTAATGTTTTCACGTTTTCTCATTATTAAATAGCAAGCAGTAGACTTTACTTGCGATACTGTCTCTGTAGCAGTCTGTAAGGGTCCCGTAGTGATGTCTGTCACGTCTGTGATAGGTCGTTGCTAAGGATATCTGTCACGTCTGTGAGGGAGGGGGGGGGGGGCCAAATTTCTACCCCTATATACTTCAACACTCCTTTTAGATCGTGTTTCACAAAAGGAGTAGCAACCTATGTTATATAATCAGATTATTTTAGAACAGCTATTGCAAACTACATTTTTACGATTGTAACAAGTAAAAAGTTAAATGCATTGCAAAGTTATTTCTAGTCTGTTATCTCTGAGTTATGCC